>WJEZ01002823.1:0-12323 GCA_009869925.1 Thalassaphorura encarpata
CTTCTCCCAGTTTTCAATGATGGAAATAGTTTTCAAAACTAGTTTCTTCCAGAGAATTGGTCTTGGTGGATCTTTGTGCCCTTCATCGGGAGACTCGTGCCCATTTTTCCCTTTCTGCTTACCCTTTCCATTCTGTTGTTGTTCGTCTTTAGACTTTCTAAGCTGCTTGGCTAACTTACTCTCTTCATCGAGGTCAATGTCAATATCGTATTGAAACAGGTATTGACGGGGCAATACAATCTTTGATTCTAACATATTCAGGATTAAATTAATCCCTCTGTGCTTAATTGTACCGACTCCTTTGTTTGGTGGTGGCTTCAGTGCTGCCATTGTCCATCCCATTGGGGATGCATCCATCCCTTGTTGCACGATTCCATATGGTAAGATTGTATTGGAAATCGTTACGACCGCTTTATTTCGATTTGCAACCCCAGATCCTCCTCCACGTCCACCTCGCCCTCCATTGCCACCAAAGCCTCCTCGACCACCACCACCTCGTACTAAAAATAATTTATTGTTGTGACCATATGGACTGTTTAATTTTCAGTTTTAATGAACGAGTCAATTTCTGATTGCATAGTGCGTAAACAAAAAAATACTTATGCTTAAAGAATGCGAAGGATTGGAAATAGTAGTGTCTTTACAGGCTTACCATATGGACGGACAAAATATTCAATCCATTCAAACGCAAGGTTAAAATAAAATGTACATAGTCTGGGATTAGATTTATTGAAAACATGTAGTAAACATGTCAATATGCGGGTGGATAGTGTAAATGTAATCCAAATAAAGATTCATCCTTAATTGGCAAAAGTCCAATCAGTGAGCATAGGAGCATGGGACATTGCATTTTGCATTGCACACAAGAATCTGACTAGGTTTAATAGCAGTAGCATATGGGATGAGTGGAAATGACTAATTCTCAAAACAAAATACAGGAAAGTCACGTACGCTAAGGGAAGAGATTGAACTTGGAATTTACTCTTATAGATTCTCTAATTACAAATTCAATCTTCTGTTTGCTCGTAAAACCTATCGTCATAATAAGCCATCA
Organism: Thalassaphorura encarpata; assembly: GCA_009869925.1. Classification (NCBI taxonomy): domain Eukaryota; kingdom Metazoa; phylum Arthropoda; class Collembola; order Poduromorpha; family Onychiuridae; genus Thalassaphorura; species Thalassaphorura encarpata. Next base: position 1,055 of record WJEZ01002823.1, read on the forward strand.
CAATATAATAGACAAATCGTACAGATCCGACCATACGGACTAATCATTCGATTGAGCTATTTTAAACTCTAAATTTAATTCAGCTTTTCTGTAATTAAAAATTGTAATTGTAATCCTAATCCTGTTGTGTTGCCAAGTTCATTACACCACTGCCTCTTAACCATTGTAATTCGAAACACCATACAGGCCAACCATATGGACTAATCGCTTAATTGAAAAGAGGTTTGAAATTGAACTAATCTTGCAGTTTCTGCAATTGTTGTTGTGTTTTAGCTAGACCTGTCATTACCATGTTGTCTTATACTATTACCATTGTAATGCAGGGACGAAGACGATTCATACACCTCAATGCCAAACATATGGACTAACCATTTCCTAAGAATCTCATGGCTAAAACTGATATTTTGATCATATTTTGAACTATATAGTTAAGAATTGAATTCTAAACCTGGCATCTATTCGTGAGAAAACGTTTATGACCTCACCACATTTTAAAATCGTTGCAATTCGGACATACCATAGGAAACTAACCAATTGACTAATATTTCCATAATTAAGTACAATTGCGATTTAATTATTCTTCATCTTGTGTTTACTCACCTTGGAAAGCCATTTCGCTGTATCTTCTGAAGATAAGATCTTTGGGAGTTAAATTTGAGAGTTGTAGTTGTCGATAATGATAAGAATGGGTTATGATTGATTGGAGAACTTTTTGCAAGAGAACTGCACAATTGAGAAGATTGAATACGACTGTGACAAGCTACGTCCGAGCACAGGATACAGTAGAGTCCCCAGACCGGGCATCGGCATCGGATGCTTGGACTCCTGTAGCTACTAGGCCACCCCGACGTGGTCCATTCCGACTGGCCAGTTTGATTGTGGGCTGATCAGTTGTTGCCGTCTCCAATGCATTAGCTAACTAGACTAGGGCTAACTAGACTGGGTTTAACTTGCATACATTTGGCATTGCCTTAAAAAGACCAAGACAAAGGTACACGTTTGATAAGAAATCGGTTTAAACGATTCCCCCTTCCCCTGCTAAAATGAAAAATTAGATTGCAAGGATTATTTTTCGCAGTCTCAAGCTGCAAGTTAGGTTGGAAATTAAGTTGAAAGTGCACCAATGCTTTTACCGTGTATAATGGGAAAATACTTTCTTCACGTAATTCAGAAATGGCCGAAATTTGCAGAACCTACTTTTCAAATTGTCATAATTAATGGTTCCACAAAAATTTTGTTATATGATGAAGAGCATTAACCACATTGCGAATACAGTATGCAACAGCTAAAACTTTATGGACACTTCATGTCAATTTTGAGTAGAGAAGAAATACGAATGCTACGCCAGTACTCATGATTCCCTTGTGGGACTATTTACTATTAGTGTTGAAATATGATTGCACTCTGGAGGCGGAGATTTGGCTCGACACCTATGTACGTTCTCACTCTGACACATTTTTTGTCAACTTTGAGTTTTTCTCTGGTGTGAGATCAAAGTGGAACTTGGCCAAAGATAATTAAAAGGAGTCTGAGGTTTTATTTTACTATTTTGAGCGTAAAAATATTATGACGCTTTAAAAAAAGAAGTACAAGTATGAGTCAGAGATTTTTTTTGATTTATTATTCCAAAGTAGCATTTTGAATAGTAATAATTGGTACATTCATGGGTTGAGCTGCTTTTACAGGTTGGATGATGACTTTTTGTGGTTTTGGGGATGGGATAGGAGCCTTGGTGAAAAGAACTCTTCTGGGTTTAGTTGGATCTCTCACTGGTCTATGGAGCTTCGACTTCTTTAGGCGGAGCATTTGGATCTTCTGCTAGAATTGGAAATGGACTTCCAGAAATTTTAGCCTCGTCAAATTCAAGATGTAATTTATATTTTCCAGGAAATCTTGGAGTGAAACAAATTTTCCAAAGACCAGGAGATTCCTCCGTCGTTAAAACATCTGGTTTTCCATATTTCCGAATTCCAAACGTTTTTCCTTCCATTGAGACTTTTGGCTTTCCTGAAGAGCAAGACAAATGAAGGTCATTCTAAGATTGACTCATTTCACTTAAAAAGAATTTACCCAAAACATATGCTTCCGTCACGTCGATGAAAACTTCATTCATGACATGCGGTCTTGGATCAGTTAATCCTTTCCCGTACACTCGGATCTTGTCTGGTTCCACTTCGTTGGCTGGAGCAATTTTACACTTGAAAGGACTCCCAAGGGATTTGGTTTCCACCCTTGGCAATTTCAAGGCGATACATTCCAGGCAAACTTGGTTTATAAGATACAAGAATTTTTCCTGTCTCATATGTAAATTCCATTTCTGGTTTGGAAATCCCATCAAATCCGACTACAACATTTCCAAGAATTCCTTCAATATCTTGTAGAGCCTTAATCACGAATTTGCTCCAGGTTCCTGAAATAATGATTGACAATTGAAAATTGAAGTCAACCTAGATTCTTATACGTGATTGTGTAAATAATGTTAACTTTACAATCGGTTCTTTGACTCGTAATTTTTCTTCTCATTCTATGAATTTAGATTCCTACATTAATTAACCCTAGGCAATTAAATTTCCTTGTACAAACTAACTCAAACTTGCCTGCTTTCCCATTCTTGAGTCCAGCCCCTTCAGCCTCAAGGAATTGGGCCATTTCTCCACTTACTTTCACCAAATTAATTAACTTGTAGAAGTGCAGCTGCTGAGAGTACAAAAGAAACTGAAGTTCTTAATTGTGTAAATAATGTTAACTTTACAATCGGTTCTTTGACTCGTAATTTTTTTTCTCATTCTATGAATTTAGATTTCTACATTAATTAACCCTAGGGAATTAAATTTCCTTGTACAAATTAATTCAAACTTGCCTGCTTTCCCATTCTTGAGTCCAGCTCCTTCAGCCTCAAGGAATTGGGCCATTTCTCCACTTACTTTCACCAAATTAATTAACTTGTAGAAGTGCAGCTGCTGAGAGTACAAAAGAAACTGAAGTTCTTTTTCTTCTGTACTTCTGCAAATAAATAAAAAAAATGTGGCTATATGTGTATGTGTAATTAACCCGGGGTATGGGGATCGGAACGGGTCGAAAAGATTATTACGTGCTTCGTGCTTGTGCCTGTGGAGATCAGAAATGAAGCAATGAGGAAATACGGAGAAGATCTGATCATCTAATCCAAGAAAAAAATCCCATACCCGTTCTTTCTTCAGCAGCAGCAGCAACAGCATCTGTTCTGGCGACAAGGTCCCAAATTTAGATTTTGCTCAAACGAACCATGCAAGATTTTTTCTTCATTCATTCCCGCAAGGTTGTTTGTAGCGAAATGCAAATGTGAATAGTATCACAGACAATATATTATAATCAATTCCCATATAAATCTCTTGCCAAGAAACTACTCTAAACATTTCATACGTACGTATGTCCTCAAGCTAGGCCGGCCGATGCTTACAAGAGAAAGTTTTCAAAAGCTGCTAATAAAATTCAGCCTGAAAATATAGAAATCCATTTCGCAATAAGTCATGAATGGCAAATCAATGAAATCTTGAAAAAATCTAGACAATCAAAGTTGAGATTTACGCAGTACTATAAGTTTAATACGTAATTTTAGCAATTATAGCTTCAGCATGGAAAATTCCCTTGTCTGATGAAGATGAGGGAAAACTTGATACTAGTGAATGCGTCTAGTGTTAGTGTTAGGGTCTAGCCTATGCCTACAAGGAAAAAGAAGAATCACACATCCCGGAATTTGAAATGTAATTCTTTCATTTTAGTTTCAGGGTAAAAGATGCCTCAGCCACTGCTGTGTTGTTCTTGGGATGACGATGACGGGACCCTGTCCTGGGTGAGTGTTTATTTTTGCCAACCTACTCACACATGTTGTTGCAGTTTTTGGACTCTTGAGGGTTTACTTAAGAAAGAATTCTGCAGAGGAGGAACTTCAGACTCAGTATTTTCCTTCCGAGTCATTAAATTGAAGAATGTAGAGGAGCATCAAGATTAATCGCGAAATAAATCTGTTCCCATGTACCTTACAGTGTAGCTCTCTTTTCCATATCCACGAATTACTAACTACTACACAAGTTGGCTGGCAATTCATTTGATGCAGTTTGTAAGTAAGTGTGACGCTTACTCGTGTTTGGATTAAAGATGCGACATATGATTATGAATCCGTGGGAGGAAAAGTATCACACCGCAAAGCAAATGCAGATCAAATTATTCTCGAAAATTAGACGCCCAGGAAGATTACCCGGATTTCCCATCTTCATTTACATGTCATTTCAATTCTAATGAATTAGTCTGGTGATGGTGATCCGGGTCCTATTTTTAGGTGACAAGCGTCAGAACAGATTTCTGGAAAGTGAAAGTCAGCATTCTCATATTTTCTTGTAATTGCTACAAGATATTAGAAATTATTTGACTGATTTTACCATATGATTAATTGTTGCATTTGTTATTTTTATTTTCTGAATTTCACCTCACTTCGATTATTTGCAACAAAAATCCTAATCAATGATTACAGTAGTTAGTTGTGTTCTCTGTTGTTGTGTTCATTTTGAACTAATTATCTCGAATTTTACCTTGTCACTTGAATTAATGAAATTATGTCAGATTAGCCTCACTGGCTACGTACAATCTGTATGCGATAAAAATATACGTACTAAATTACAGCGTCAGCAATAAATTCGGACCGGAACAGGATGCAAATAAAAATCAACACCCATCATAAAAAAAAAAGGAAACAGTTGGCGGACGTCAATGGAAAAGGCTACTAGCACTACCGCACTAATTAATTAATGAGATCTATTTGTTTGGAGGCAATTGCAGACTTCGCTCACTCTCGTAGGTGTGATCAAATCAATTAAGCTGCACATGCAATTATTAGTCAAGGTTAAAGTTTGAGCGAGCTAATTCATGAGAATTGCGTAGGATCGGATCGTCACTCCAGTCACTTCTAGTTGATTTACTTTTGTTCTAATTCCTTCTGCTCTATGCTCTGCTCTTAGAGAAATAATTCCACGCATGATGGGAAATGCGTAAGGAAGTGAATTAAACCTCATAGTACAGTATAAAACGATTACCGTCTCAGAATTCGATAGTCATTTCATCCATAATCAAATTAGGTACGAAGGCTTAGAAATTGGAAGGGAATTCTACAAGGGAACCCTCCATGTGAATTTTTTAAATTGAGTTCTCTTTTCGGCTAGTATTATATAGTTTCAAGGAATCCTTTACTAGGGAAGGGAGAAGGTGTAAATCACACTAATTGTCGTGAGTAATTTCTGCCAGTAATGACGAACATCTTTTACACCAATGCATGGCGCATTTCTGTAAAGTGTGAAAAAATAGCCTTGTGTCACTGACACATTATGCCGTAAAAACGGACTAATGGATCCCGTCTCGACTCACAACACAAAGCCCTGAAAAAACTCACAGATATAATTAAACAACGCTTCTTTTGTTTAGAAGAACCATCAACACTCAAACTCATTTTTAGCCTTGTTCTTGTTCTAAATTCTTGACTATGGTCTGGATTCTGGACCGCTGACTGGAGTTTCCTAAACCTAACAAGCTAATTTGGAATCTGGGAATGCCAAATGACTAAAACCCAAACTGTCGTGTTTTTGTTATTGTACCTTGTTTTAATGGCAGTCCATTTTATGACGAACACTTTATTTGAGCCTTGAAACTTGAACTCACTTTCGTTTAAATAGAAAGGACCAATTTCGTTATAATTTATTCAGTTCACTGACACAGACTACAGACGTCAATAAGCAGTGGACAAGCTAATTTAATTTAAATTTTTTGTTCAGGGAGAAGAAACAAGGTGAAGATGGTTCCACGACTAATTTTAATTCTCACTTCATTAGCCCTATGGCTATGCGGCTGTGGCACCAGTGCTCAGATTAGCTTTGGCCAAAATGGAGGAAATGGAGCAACAAAAATTGTAGTCGTATCATCGGGTGGTCAGCACGGCCAGTCTGGATATTCGGCTTCAGGAATTTCTGTCAGCTCCAGGTCAGATTCAAACAACCCTTGGCAGTGCAATTGCTTTCAAATTGTCAATACGGACGGATCTGGAGTTATTGGGCCTCGCATTGTGAATGCACCGGTGAGTTAAACAATCAAAACTTGTATAAGGATTAAAATTAATTTATTCGCCTACAATTCCAGACCCCACCTGGGGTAACATGTCCCGAGGGTCAAGCATACGGATGCATTGTCCCAAGTCCACCATCAAAGCCACAGACACCGCCACCACCTCCTCCACCGAAACCAGTTCCTAATTGTGGATTTAGAAAAATTATTCCTGTCCCACGTGATGACTATACTTATGGTGATGCAGATTTTGGGGAGTATCCGTGGTTAGCTGTAATTTTGAGTTCCTCAGATGATTTCGTAGGCCATGGTGCTCTGTTGGACAAAAGACATGCCATCACAGTTGCTCATAGGGTCCAAAACTTCAAGTAAAAAATTCCGATAGAGCTAAATTGGATAATGTATTGTGAATTGAGTCTTAAATTACAGACCTGGGTGTGGAATGAAAATCCGGCTCGGGGAATGGAACGTCCAATCCGATAGTGAACCTTACAAGTTTGTCGAAGTTGAGATTGAGAGTATAACAATTCAATCCAAATTTCAATGAACAGAATTTGCAAAATGACTTGGCTGTGATGAGACTAACGGAGCCTGTCCACGTTGGAGCCTATCCTCACATTGGCCAAGTCTGTTTGCCTGGTCAAGGAACAAATTTTGCAAAGAGCAGGTTGAATTTTAAATTGATTGTAAAGAGATGGTGTCAATTTTAATTCAATCAACCTGAATACGATAATGTTTTACAGTTGTTTGGTTGCCGGATGGGGTAAAGATGGATTCAAAGAAGGTAAAAATCCAGTTTACTTGAGAGAAGTCGATGTCAAAGTATTAGACTCGAATGATTGTGAAAACCGACTCAAAGAAACCAAATTAGGAAAATGGTTTTTGCTAAATCGTCAAAGTTTCATTTGTGCGGGTGGAGAAAAGAGTCGAGATGCCTGTACCGTAAGTTAGTACAGTGAAAGAATATGCTTTAAGAAGATTTGGACCTGATCCTGATCTATAAAAATTAGACTTATATTTTCTTAAATAGGACGACGGAGGAGCACCATTAGTTTGCCCCAATGCCAAAGGTCAATTCTTCTTAGCAGGACTCGTGGCTTGGGGAATTAATTGTGGGGTCGCTTCGGTCCCAGGAGTTTATGTCAACATTCCAAACTATGTGGAATGGATTCAATCAAAAATGAAGTAGCTATCGATCACTAAATGTAAATATTAAATGCACGTAATGTCAATAAAGTGTCTAAAATCAAGCCGAACTAACACCTGGAACGGTTTGTATATATTTCAGATGTTTTTGTGGATTTAGATATTGGCTTTGGGGCCCTTGCGACTTGCGAGGCTTTAAAGGAACCATAATTGCTGTGATGGAGAATTCAATTGAATTTGTTCAGTATTAATTTTATTTATGGTTTGTGATAATTTAAATAAAATCGTCACTTTTATCCAATTCCCAGGCTCGTAGGTGGTACTAGTACTTTTAGTTGGTTAAAGTCAAGCGCCCATAACTCCGAAAGGTTAAGAATTATGGGCTGATTTGGATTTACCAAATCCTAAAATATTTAAACCTGAGAAGGGTTAAAATGAAAGGCTGAGATGTTAATAATGGTGTATACGTATAGTGTCGTCAAGTTCATGATGCCAAGTACCGTAGACAAGGCAAATACAGAAGTAGTAGGCATAGAAATGACTAGAAAGTTCGGGAGAGATCATATGAGAGCAAAACCAAGGAATTGTGTGGTAAATCAAACCAAACCAGAATTGGACTTGTAGAGGATACACGACTAACTGCAGTGCAAAGTTAAGTGCGAAGTGAATTTAATTTAACTGTAATCTTCTCCTTGTATGTGTGTGAACTTGACCTCTGAGTCTGAGGTCACCTCTTAGTTTTTATGTGCCAGCCAGCCGAGTCCATGTCCACGTTCAGACGACAAATGTTGCAGAAATCTATTCATCCAACCTCATTGTCAGTTCGAGGGGGAACAGGAAGAACAAAATCTGAAGGTGATGGTAATGGACTCAAAAATGGTTGGCTTAATGGACAATCTACGAGTATCATTGGTCAGAAAAGGGCCGCAACGAAGGAAATGTTGAGTGAATATGCTCAAGAAATGTAAGATTGGGTTTGGATTTGATTTTCTTAGGCGACGATATTTGTAATGAGGAGAAACATTTAAAATACATTGAATTGTAGACAGTTTCGTATGCTCGATCAATGTAAAAATCTGACCATTATGTTTTTTATGTAGACCACCATCCAAATTCCCTGCCTTTGCTCATCCTTGGAGTCAATCTGAAGTCGCCATGAATTCTCAATATTCATCGTCATTCCCCACGTCGTCGTCAATAGACGAGGATGTTGAGTTTGACCTCGTCGAAGAAGTTGCCCAATCCCTTACCTTGAATGAAGAATCCCGTTGTTCACGTCCAGCACCTGGATCAAAACGTAAATTGACCATTGGTACTGAAGAAGATCAAATCGTGGAGCGTGTGAAGAAACTTCGAATGGAATGGGACGGTGCCCCAGAGGAACTTCAGATGCCAGGGCATCAAATTGACCAAGAATCAAAAGAACCAGAAATAATTTTATCTGATGAAGTACAATCCATGATGGGAGATATCTACCGAGCTCCTCAAAGCTCAGGAGCTACGACCCCTGAGGAAATCATCATGGAAAGGATCCTAAGGAAAAATGCCATGGCCCTTGTCCCTTGGAGACCCCTGGATCAAGGAAGATTTGAAGTCAAGTCATCGTCAGAGACGTCCATGAACATTGATTGGAATTCAGATGATACGGACAGTAATAGTGGTGATGATTCTTCGGAGGCAGAATCCCTTATTATAGAGAATGAAAAAGGCATCCCTGTTTCTATTTTGATGGATCAGGATTAATAATATAAACTAATTAGTGGAAGTGAATAATCTGGTGCGTGCGTGCGTATGCGTGAAGGAAGGAATTGTAACCAAAATCACCAACTGCCTAAAGAAATGATTTGATTTTGGAGTGAGTGAAAAATTCTCTAAAGTAGTCTTAGACGAAATTTCACATAATAATTACTAAAAAGTAGGAAAAATTCGTTTCTTAAACAAAATTTATTTTAAGACGACTACTCGGATAAGACTAAGCAGTTGGCAGTAAGCCTAAGCTCGATCTAATACTACAAACTTTATTTGTACAGAAATTTAATACACAGATATGATTGTGAATAAAACTCACAATTTGTTTTTCGAATGAAAACATGAGGAGTGTTCTAATTTTGGTTGCGAAGAAAGTTCATGGTGCACCCACGTGAAAGAAAAAAATAATCATTTTTCATCAGAATTAAATCCTCAATAACATTCGAGCCGTTGTAGGTCGTACTGACGCGTATGAGATTAAAGGTTACGCAAGTTAGAGCTCAGTTAGTTAATGTAGGAAAGGAAAATTAGATAAGAAATAGAGCAACAAAATTAAATTTCCTGAGAAGTTAAAGATGACGATTATTTTTCCTCAGTAATTAAAGGCGCTAAATAAATAGACTCAATCATGACCAGTTGACATTTCAAGACAGAAATCTTGAGTTAAACTCGCATAAATTTAATTACAATGATTTATTTAAGTTTTAGTAACATTTTAATAATTATTACCATTCTTGGACATTACGCAAATTGTTGGACATTTGAATCAACTGAGAATTGTGCCGAACTGAAAACTGGTGAAGAAGCTGTGCTCAGAATTCAGCATGGACAGACAGTTACGGATTTAAGTGACTTGTATTATTTTAATAACGAAAACGAGGGGCTAAAATCTTGGGGAAGTACATTGAAACTTGCGATTGAAATTAACCCGAAATGCTCAGCCTCCATTTGTATAGAATCTTACCTTCAAGGAACTTGTCGCTCAATTTTTAACAGAACGGTAATAACGAATATTTTATAATTGTAATTTATTTTAGTTAATTTGTATTGTGATTTAGATCCTGACTGAGAATATTCATTCGATTTCCTGCCTTTGTCAAAACGTAAGTAACAAATACACTTTTTATTTCAATGAACGTTCATGACATTTTTCAGAATTCATTTTGACAGAATTGCGAAATGGAAAAATGTTCCAGTGTTGTCCTCAAAGGATCTGAGCAATGTGCCCGTGCTTTTATGGAAAAAGGATGCAATACTTGCTCAGGGACTTATTTAGATATGAACATTGGAAACGTCAGTTTCATCAGCTCCTTTACTGACAAAAGCAAAGGAATTCACTCCGTCTTTGTAAAACCCGGGTGTCAACTGTCAACTTACGATGAGGGGGACTATGAAGGTGTCTTACAAAAGTTTCAATCTGGTTTTCACACGGTGAGTAAAGTATTACACTCTAATTTCCAATTTTTGCAGTGAAATGTACCTACCCCCTTTTACATTTTCAGAATACACATGGCCGAACTGTGGAATCCTACACCTGCAATTGCAACGACGAGGCCAGAAAAGCTCTCAAAGTAGTAGCAAATTGTAAGAGCATTTTATCTGATACCTTCCTGGTTGTTGCAAACTAATTTATTCATTAGTTCCCCAAGGTATTTCGATTCCTAGCAACACGGAGAGTATTGCTGTCCAACTTTCCAACTCATCGTTAAAGAGTCATCCTGGATTATTAGCTGCTGTCAAATCGTTGGAAAATCGAAGAAACCCAAGAAACGCTTATATATTGGTGCTGGGGTCGACAGGAGCTGGAAAATCTGCTAGTGTAAATATTTTCAGAGATTTTTGAGATTTTAAGGGATTGCATTTGCTCAATTTGATATAAGAATTTTGTACAGATTAATTTCTTGTTGGGAAATCAATCAATTGCTGAGATTGGGGAGGCAGAGTCTGTAACCTCAGAAATTCATGAGTACATTTTCCCAGTGCCTTTGGATGAATTGGGAATTGGAAATTCAGAGCTTCATGTTATAGATACGCCTGGTTTGGGTAATTTAATCGAACCTATTGCACGAGTCTGATTCAGATATGATGATATTCATTTTTGCAGGGGATACACGTGGACTCAAACAGGATGCTCAATTCCTGGCCACATTGGATAATTACTTGGAAAACCACGTAGAGCTGAAATCTAGAATTCCAAACGTTGTTCTCGTATTTGCCAAATTTACAGAAAATCGATTCATTGGAGAAGGGGCAAGTTTTGTCAAAATGCTCCGAGGATTGGATCTCC
>WJEZ01002824.1:0-12321 GCA_009869925.1 Thalassaphorura encarpata
CAAAGCTAGAACTTGTATTACAATTAAGGTATGACAAGGTTGAATTGACTAGTAATCAGCAAATTCTTCTGGGGTTTCCCAATACTCATGGCGTGCAGACTTAATTAATAAATTATTCTGTTTCAAGAATTTTAGCTGCTTTGCGAATCAATTACTGTCGGTGAATTGTTCTAAATTCAGGGCAGGAACGAGTACTTTTCCAATTGGTATAAAAGTAGACCGAGCTCCTTCACCAGAACAAAGTTAGTTAGAACAATCCCCGAGTGGGTTCAGTCCAACGCGTTGCTTTTGAACTTTGTTTAAAGAGCCATGAAATCACAATTGTAGCATGTGGCTGTAAAGAAATAGTAAATGCTAAAGTTCAGCTCATTCTCGTAGTTTTACTATGCACTGCATTGACACTTATCACTTATCTTAACATTTCTTGAAACGAATGCCAGTCCAACAAAACTTGATCTCTGATCCAGCGAATGCCTTCTAACTTGGTCGACAAAGTCCAAGATTGAGAATTGTGACGTAGAAATTAGTAGATTAAGCAAATGTAAACATTTCCCCTATAAAAGTCAACTGTCATTTTCTGAAAGTAGTTCAGTTGAATCTAAACTTTTCCTGAGTAACACTAATTAAATTTTAAAGACTTTTTAAAGAAGAAAAGCTAAAATGGCTTATTTTGGCATAAACACAAGTGCGTTCTCTTTGTGGACAACGAGTTTGATAATATTGGCACAACTCATCACAGGAGTCCTAGTTTTATTTTTAGTGCTCAAGCCGAAAATGATGTATATTTTATTCAAGACACTTCCAAGGGATATACGGTATGTTAAAAAATTATATTGGGAATTTCATAAATTAAAATTCTAGACCTGCAAGGACATTTATTAGAATTGTTTGATAATTTCAGAGGAATCATTCGTGCAATGAAGTTTGTATCCGTCATGTTCATCATGTCCTTGCAAGGCCACAATTTGGGAAATGTTTTTGACAAGACAGCAAAAAAATATTTGAATAAAGTTTGCTTTTATTTCGAAGACCAGACATGGACATTCAAACAGGTTCGATACTTCAAATTCGAATAACCTTAGAATATTCAGATTAACAAGGGTATTTTTATTGTTAAAATTATCGGTGTCAAGTGGGCCCATGTTCCTTAAAAGAATCCATGTTTCTTAAAGAAATTTTATCTATCTTGATTGACAGGTTCAAGAATTAGACAAATAAAGTTGCAAATTACTTTACGGAAGAAGGATTTAAGAAAGGAGACAAAGTTGCCTTATTCATGGAAAACCGTGTGGAATACGTGGGCATTTGGATTGGATTGGCAAAGGTTAATACATAATGCAAACTATTAATGATCAATTAATGCACTTGAACCAGAATTACTAATTTTGTCTATTACACAGATTGGAGTCGTCCCAGCCCTCATTAACACAAATCTTAAAGGTTATCCACTTCAACATTCTGTCCAAGCAGTTCAATGCAAAGCCATCATTTTTAGCAATACGCTGACAAGTTGTAAGCTCCTAAATGCTTAGATTTTAAACTAATTAGGCAATACTGACACTGTGGTATGAAAATAGCCCTTGAAACAATTCTCGACAATGAGTACGTGTGCAAACTTCCGTTGTATTCCATCGGATCCAAAGGAAATAGTCAATCCTTGCAAAATTCCAAAGATTTGGACTCTGGTTTAGAAAATGCTTCGATTGTAAGGCCAAGGCCTTCGGCTCCAGTTTTACTAACGGACGATCTGTGCTACATTTACACCTCTGGGACAACTGGCCTTCCCAAAGCAGCGATCATTAATCAATCTAGATATGTCATGATTACACTCGTGAGTCATTTCCTTCAGGCACTCAAAGTTGAAGACGTGATTTACACAACGATGCCACTTTATCACACTGCAGCTGGAATTGCTGCTGCTGGTCATGCAGTGACCTTCGGAAATACTATCGTTCTTCGTAAAAAATTTTCAGCTTCGAATTATTGGAAAGATTGCATAAAGTATAATGTTACTGTAAGTTGTCTTAAAGCTTTGAAACTCTTTTTCTTAAGAAATTTTTATACGAATACGATTTTGACAGGTCGCCCAATACATTGGAGAACTTTGCCGTTATTTGCTTGGCCTTCCTGAAGGGCCCGAAGACAAAGGTCACAAAGTGAGACTTATGATTGGCAATGGACTTCGTCCCGAAATTTAGGACTCAATTCAAGGATAGGTTTGGAATTAAGACCATTGCTGAATTCTACGGGTCAACTGAAGGAAATTGTAACGTCGGTGAGTTCTCATGCAAATTACACAAGTAGATTAAAGTTCAAAATCTAGATTCTAGCATTTTAACTTTTCAGTTAAATATGGACGGAAAAATCGGTGCTGTTGGCTACATTCCTGTATGGCTCTACCCAAACTTTTACATTAAAGTAATAAAAGTTGACCGCGACGGAGAACCCGTTCGTGACCCTGAAACTGGCCTGGTCACTTTCTGTCAAGCAAATGAACCTGGCGAACTTATCGCCTGTATTACGCCTGGACATCCATTCCGAGATTTCAAAGGGTGAGAGTAAATATAATTTGAACCAAATTTCCAGAAACTGAAATCAATCCTTAAATTTTAATTTTTAGATATGCTGATGCTAACTCAAAACAAAAGAAAATTCTAAACAATATTTACACTAAGGGAGACTCTGCGTTCCGCTCAGGTAAATTGACAAAAGTCAATATTCTTTGATGAAATGAAATTAGATACACGAGATTTGTTGTACAGGTGACATTCTTGTCATGGACGATTACGGTTACCTTTACTTCAAGGACAGGACTGGAGATACTTTCCGATGGAAAGGAGAAAATGTGTCTACCGCTGAAGTTGAAAGTGTGATTAGTCGTATTTGTGGATTGAACGATGCAGCAGTATATGGAGTCCAAATCCCTGGAGAAGACGGACGAGCAGGAATGGCTGCGATTGTTGACCCAAATGAGAAACTTGATTTGGAACATTTGGCCAATGAAGTTGCTAAACAATTACCCACATATGCTAGGCCACTGTTTGTCAGAGGGGTGAAACAGATTGATATGACTGGTAAATTAAATGTAAGAGCTCCTTTTTAATTGTTGCTAATACGATTGATTTTTCCTTCAGGAACTTACAAAATGAAGAAAACTGAGTTGCAGGCGGAAGGATTTGACATTTCAAAGATAACGGATCCAATTTATCTTCTGTGTCACGGAAAATACGTACGATTTGACGAGACTTACTACAGGGATCTACTTGCCGGCAAATTGAGAATCTAACTTTAGCACATTTTAGTTATTTAATATTTTGTACGTAAGATTCACTGGATCTGATTAGAGCTATAAGCATAATTTTAATTTGAAGAACTCTATAAAATGTCATGTCACATCTTAGCCGATAACTTATTTATGTGAATAAAAATTTGAGCACTGGTTTATTTTGTACAATTTGTTTTTGGTTTTTGTATTTCTGTCATTTACCAACTGACACATTTAGAGCGTATACTGAAATCTGTGTTGCATTAAATATTGAAGTATTCGCTAATTTACACTGGAACTTTAGCAGGTCTTTGTGCCTCTGCCTGTGAATTCGCTCTCGTCTTATGAGATACGATAGGTGCCGGTCGGGACACTTTCGTGACTTCCTTAGTTGTCGGCTGAGCTGAATCACTGAAGCGTCTTGGTTTTATAACAGTAGTGGGTTTAGCAAAGGCTGCACTTTGTTGGGGCCCTGTAGATTTGGATTTAATCATTGGAGCTTTAGTTTTAGTTTTGATCGGTTCCTCTTTCGCCACAACTGCTGGTGCAGGTCGTTTTATTGGTTTTGGTGGAAAGCCGTGATCTTGTTTCTTTTTTTGGTCTAAGGGTGCAGAAATTGGACGTGATGATCCTGCAGAAGGTCGACGTGGAGCCACTGGAGGTCGTCTCACGGGTTCAGAAGGTCGACGTGACTGCAATGACGCATTTGGACGTGCGGGTCCAGTGACTCGACGTGAGGGTCCAGTCGGTGGTTGAAGAGATTCTTTGGCTTTGACCGTCGATATTTTTGAAAGATTTTCTTTCTTGGTCTCGACACTTCCCTTCACTCTAGACCTATTTGGAATTATCCGCTTTTCATTTTGATTAAGTTTGATTATTCCAGGATGTCCAAGTACTTCATCAACTTGAGCTTGATTGAGTTTTTTGGCAGAATTTTTACGCTTATTTGGAAGTGCTTCCTCGTTTCTATCTTCCTTCTCATCACGAGCCCTTAGCATCCTTGAATGATTCTCTCGAAGCTCTATTTCATTGCGAGCAGCTTGCATGGCCAAAATACTCAATCTTCTTTCCAACTCGGCCAAATATTCAGCATCAGTTTTTGGATCTTTGTCCTTTGGTGGATGTGGAGCTTGGGTCGGAGGCTGAGGTGGCTTGGATTCTTGACTCACTTGAGAAGGTTCTGGTGAGAGTAGCTCTTCCTCTGGTTTATCAATTGATTCTCCAGCAGGGATTTTGATGAATTCAATCGTCGTGTCAACTTCGGGATGAGTCAAAGCTTTTTTAAGCATTTTAACCACGTCCTATGGGAACAAATACTTAAGCAAAAAAACTTGAAAATTTACTTGTACAGGAGAATTTACCGTATAACCCTTCGATTTGGCAATATCAATAGCTTTTTTTCCATTTGCATTTTTGTAGTTGATGTTCACATGGTGTTGCAAGAGTAAAGTGATAAACTCGCGTTTTCCAAGCATCGCAGCTGCCAATAGGCAGGATTTTGTATTTTTGCTATCCACAGCATTTGGATTGGCTCCACTCTTTAGTAAAAACTCAACAATCTCTGCCGAAGTACCGAGGACGACTAAAACAGAAGAAAATATATGAACCTATGCTAATAACATATGTAATCAAGATAATATTTGAGTAAACTAACCGGCCCTTAATAAAGGAGTCCACCCTGCGTTATCTGTTTCCTCGATCGCTTCTGTTCCTCGCTTGTTCAAAGCATATTTAAGAGCTTTAACACTTTCCCCGTTCACAGCATGATGAATCGCGCTGCAGCCAGATCTAACAAACCATATTCGAAATTGTAAAAGACCAAAAATGAAAAGTTTGTTTCATTAGTCATACGAGTCTTTCAATTCCCAATCAGCTCCTGCCGCGTCCAACAATTGAACACAGGTTAAAACTCCTTTGAAGCAAGCGAGCATTAAAGCGGTTTGCTCCGTATTGAGAGCAACTGCATTCACGTTCGCTCCAACTTTTATTAATAGTTTTAGTAAATCTGGGTTTCCATTCAGAGCAGCTATCATGAGTGGTGTGTGTCCTGATTTATCGTGGGAGATCAACATTCTTTTCAGATACGTTGGTCTAAAAGTATAAAAATATGAACAAATTTCCTTTTTTCATTCAAAATTCTGAGAAATAACATTACTTGCAACTGCCAACAATTCGAAGAACCATGTCTTCGTGATTAGAGGAAATGGCTACGTGCAAATCTTCTGCATTCGGTGGCGGGGCTGAAAAGGAGTACTGTGATGAATATTTAATCGAAGCTTTTAATTTTTTTGTTTTGCTTTACAATCGGTAGAAGCCATAATACTTGACCCCCACTCGTCCTCTGTATTCCGACGCATTCGGAAGCTAAGATTAGTGTCTGGCTTCAAATCCTCGACTTCAAATCTTTTGGCGTAGCCCCTACGTCCAAATTTTAAAAATGTGTTCGTATTAAATGCCCAACTTAATGCAAAATTTCTAAAATATCATTTCACTTGTAAATTGTGACCCAATCTGAAGGACCAGCTTTTTTCATTTGGACTTCAAATAAAGTTGGCCCAGAACTTTCGTTGGTTTTAATCGACTCTACAGAATCCTGTCCTAACCGAATCCGAGGCAAGAACCCCGTTGACTGGTCACTAGTGGCGGGCTCCTCTGTATCAGTATCTGGCCAATCCTCCAATATATTGCTAAATTCAGGTGGTGGAGCTTCCCATCGAAGAGTTATAGTTCGACTCGTTCTTTTATCCACACGCAATCCATTGTTGGAAACCCAAGGAACAACTGATGAACGAGTTATGTACTTTAAATCAGGTTGGTCCATTTTAACTTGAGTAAGATTCTTTCAGCGAAATTGGACTGAAAATAGTTTCTCAAGAGTAAAGTTTTACCACTTGGATTGTGCTATAGGAGAATATGGTTGTGTGTCTTTGAGTGATCAATATTCTTGAGAGCGAACCCCTTGGTGACAATACACCTCATTCAAATATACACGAATCTATAATCTTACAGGTTGTTTCTGAAATTTCTCACCCTATCGGGTATTCTTGATAAAACGAATAAAATTTTCTACTACTTTCTTCAATTTCAATGTACTTGTCATGGGTGCTTTCTATAAAAAATTCATTTTTCAACCAGTTTTGAACCGTATGTATTGAAGCGAAATCAAGAAGACCTTGAACAGAACACCCTCTGAGTTTTTCACGTTTATTTGTCTAATGCAAAACTTTCTCCAGTTAACCACACGAATATCAGTACATTAATTCATAGTATTAGAAGAACTCGACTGTAGCAAACTCCATTGTTCATGTCCTTTTCTATTGTTTTGGGTGCAGTAGAATTTTTTGGTAGAATTAAGTTGTATGAAGAATTTATGTGGCCTTGACTCTCTGTTTCTTGGCAATGTACGAGTTGTAGAAAAAGTGAGAAAAGAGCACAAGATACGAGCAGTACATTCCAAGAGCCAAATGAATATTCGTCTTTTCACGATCACAGTCTCCTCCATTTTCTGTAGTGGCAAAATATAATTGATTAGAGGGCAAAATACATTCAGTTGTCTAAAATAAAATCTGTTTAGCTTACCAATGACCCACAAAGAGTACACATTGGCTGCGACGCCGACGACCATCTGGAAAAGCTGAATGAATGTCACCATCATAGCGACTTTCCTGGGTACATTGTATCCGATTGCCTTTTAAAAAATCAGAAATCTTATTAGATTGTAATAACAGTTGCACTCTTATGCCACAAGTGACGTACCTTGAAGGCATAGTAGAAATAGAGAAAAATATGAACAAAGTAATTCATGGTCATAAAAAGTCGGTGCGATGGATCGTAGGCTTCATACGTGTACCATGTGTACATAAGAACAGTGGCATGGTGATACCTGAAAACACATAAGCAAAAGATTCAGTTAATTGCTTAATTCGTCTCTATTCAATTCGGCCTTGATTCGGGATTGGAAAAATTAAGCTTGCTACAAAGGTTAAAATAATTCAGATTGCATGTAAAGACAAAAGTAACAGTGCGGTCAAGTTTGGCTAATCGGATTTCTTACTCATTACAGTTTACTTTTTATCCTTTATATCACATTTAGCCAGTTTATGATTCCATGATTCCTTACCAATGTAGCAAAATGAGAGGTTGTTTCCGAAGCACGATAAAAACAGTGTCTCCCAGTTCCAATACTTTGGAAAAGATTCCAATGAGTTCCCAAATTGCTGTTCCCATACTGAAGTGATTCCTGGAAATATCAATATTTTTTATTAAAAATTCAAACCCGACTTGTTCCAACTCGTTCACTTTAAAATTTATTTTAGCTTTTGAACTAATGGCGAAATCAGATGATATGTCGCTTTGAATGTCCAAAAGACAAGAGTTTGATCCTTTGATTTCTCAAAGTCATTAAGCAAAAGTACGACAATTTTAAAGTTGAAATTTTTATGAATAAGAAAGTAAGCCTAATTAACCCAATTACTAAGATTTTTCTGAATAAAATTTTGCTTCGATGGTATTTTAGCCTAGAATATATCTAATGCTAGTAATACTACTACTTATAAATATATGATAATACGAGGCTAGACTACATAACAACCAACATTACCTTGAACAAATCACGTCGTGAAGTCCATTTTGTGTGCGAAATAAGAGATGAAATATTTCTGGAATATTCCTTCGGAATGCAAAAGTAGAGAAAATAGCCAAACTGATGTTCCAGAAAATTAAGAAACCTCTCAACTTGATTGGCTCTCGATTCTGCATCCATCCCTTCACTCTGAATATAAGTGAAATATAAATGACGACGATGGACACACACACAATCCAATAGTCGCTCATCAAGTGACGCCATTGTCGAAAATCAAAATTTTTCTCCCATTTGAATAGACGAATATATGGAGGATTCAAGGAAGGGTAAGGCTCTGCCTCAATCCCTAATTTATGCTGGCCATCTGGACCAGTATCTAAAATAGTCATGACGTGCCCGTGACGACCCGTGTTGAAAATTAAATTTAGAAAAGAGGAATAACAGTTAAAATTTAGAATTTAGAATCAGATGTTAGTTTTTTTGTCGGAGAAAGGCGTCTGTTGACCTTTCCGCAGTGCTACACGGCATAGGACTGACGGGCATTACTTTCCCGGTCTCCGAATTTGGTGGAGGATTTCTCCAACTCAACCGATCCGCTCAATACCTTTTTGCCGTTGTTTTGAGTCGTTGTCATGGGGAAGGAGAGAGTACAAAAAATCCTTTCCTTTCCTACTTTCTCTCCACAACCTGAGAATTGAGACAACCTAAATATTACAAACCGCATTGCATTTCCAGTGCCAGCCAGCCAGACCATGAGTCAGTCTAGAGTCCAGAGTCCAACTCCAAAACAGCACTCCAGTTCCAACCCATTCTATCCACATTTCGCATACATCGATTTAATTTAAAGTCTATAAATATTTTAATGCAATTTTTTATGACGTAGTACGAGTACGAGAGGAGAATGAGAATTTATATGATAGAATAAATTGTGAGATACTATGAATGAATAGGGTTATACAGGTTATACTACATGCAATGATAAACTGATAAAATAGGATTACGCAGTGAAACTTTAAGATCTGTTCGTCCAATCTGTGGGTCAAACTTAGGTCAACTACTAGTGAGCTAGTTTCGGATTACGAACAATTTGACCATAAGGTAACTTGAATACTTTGCCAAATACCGCCGACAACTGTTTCCCTATAAAACGCAATCCTTGCACAAGTAAATACTGGATTAACCAAGAGCAAAAGTTATTTTTGTGATTTGATCAATCAGTCTAGTCATTTCAGTTCACTTCACTCATCGCATTAGCCAATCCATGTATCATCTGGCAGAAAAATCAATTATGATTGCGAGTGTCTCAGGTGGGAAGGAAGGAAGCGGAGAGCCAAGCCAAGCCAGAGCCTGAGTCAGACTCGTGCCGCAAAAAAGAAAGGAGGAACCAAAATCATCAATAATCCATAATTCGAGGGCCACTCTTTTCCCCCATAATTCTATTTGTTATTTATTTAACCATTGCAGACGGAGTAAGACTCAAGACCCACTTCGCCAGAAGGGCAGGAGGAGGAGTGGTCATTTAGTGACTCTGAACACGCGATGCAGACAATTTAAACAAATGTCCCGTATGAATTCATCTGGCTCGAAGACAAGTCCCCGTTAATTTAATATGACACGGAATGGTTGACGATTTAGTAATAATTGATGAGAAGTGTTAAAACGTAGAAAAGGGGTGAAGTTTCAGACTTTTCTCAACTTAAAGTAAACAGACTAATATTTAGGCTGCTACTTAAATAAAATCGGTGAAAATTTCATTGTTGAAATAAAACGTGGCAGGATTTATTGAAGCAGAAGAATTCCCGATGAACCTGTACCATGACCCGACTAGTCTACAAAAACATTCTCACTAAAATCTAAACAAAAGAAAACTTATAAAAACTAAAATGCTAAAATGTAAGACAAATTAACCTTGTACTCAACATCTCCACAATTGCTACAAATTAACATGACTTTCACTCCTCACACTTTGACATGCGTACTTGAAAATAGCCTAACTGGTCTGCAGGACTATTTACAATAAAATTAATTAGCATTGTTATGTCCATCTACTCTAGATTTAAGTAACCAAAATTCAAATAACACATTATGTACATTTTGATTTACAAAAAAAGGAATGAGTAAATGAGTGCGCTTATCGTATTTGGTAATTGATTGATTGCGAATTGCTCAGCTTCAGTTCAGTTTAGTGTCTAGGTTTCAAGACCGTGTTTTGATCACGGCATGATAAGGCTGTGGATATTGGGTAAATCCACTAATAGGTTTCACAGTCGGTTTCTTATGGTTTGGTGAAATGGAGAACGTGTACTTTTGCATGAGAGTTGTAAAAAATGTAAAGAAAGTCGCTTTTGCCAAGGATTCACCCATACAGGCTCGTTTTCCTGTAGGAATGCAAAATTTTAATTTGTAAGGTAAAATTTTGTCAATAAACTCACCATATCCAAATGGCATGATTTTTTGTGCATTGATGATTTTATTGTCTTCATCGAGGAATCTTTCTGGCCTAAAGACATTTGGATCCTCCCATAGTTTTTCACTGAAGTGAATACTATGAAGATTGATGGCAGTCATTGTGCCCTGGATTAAAAAGAAGATGATATTCAAGTAATTGTACAAAAAGGTATTCATAACCCATTTGATGAAATTACCTTTGGGACGTGATATCCCAAAAGCTCATTGTCTTCAAGTGGTGAACGGAGTGTGAGCGGGAGAATGCTTGAGTAGCGGAGGACTTCCATCATTGTGGCTTCCGTGTATGGCATTCTGTTCATTTTGACAAAGTACAAAAATTAATGACGAGAATTGAAATATAGGATGCATGTGCATTTCGTGCAAGTCGAAGAAACACACTGCATTGGTAAACCATAATAATTTTTTGCCATGTCTTGCCTGAGAAAAAGCTAAGTTTTTTGCAATTTGGGCCAAAGCTTAATCAAGAGCACGTGGAATTACCGAAGATGAGAAGTCGTAGCTTATGCTTTTGGAGAATCCGTTTCTTATGGCTGCTACCTCGTTATGCGATTAATTAAACTGTAAATGGATTATTCAGGCTTTGCCAAATTTCTCTCTAGTTTTTGAATTTCTAACCTGAGCCTGCAATAACTGGGATTTCCATTTCCACAAAACTAACTCATTCTCTGGAAATATTTCCAAAAAAACCATTAAAGTTCATTAAGTACATTTTCATTAAGAGATCTAACTCGACGCCTTAAAAAATCATCAATAAATCTCCATCTTGAGCATAAGGTGCAAAAAATGATCTTTTTCAGATGAGGATTCGTTATTTCGTCATTCTCATAATCATAGAGTCTGGGAATTTTTATAGTTCCCTAATCTCCAAGCTGATGAGTATTACGTGCACAAGTTCCAGTTAAATTGGTATTTTTCTTCCCACGGCTCAACGCTAACACTTTTTCTACCAAAGCGGATGAAGTGAATACCTTGGAAGTATTGATGAACTCACTTTTGATGCGTTTTTACCAAACAAAAGAATCTATCACGAAAAAGTTCAACGTTTCTACTTTTCATTTAAAAGTTAAGCTAAACGATATTCTTTGAGATGAAACATCAGAGGAAAATTAAATGATCACTGGGCTTGTTGTAGTGGAGCAATTTGAGGATTTCCTCCAACTTAATGTTTTACTCATTATATTCTACGCAGTGGATTTTTTCGTGTCAATACTATCATTTTTAGGCGTGTTTTAATTTGAATAGGCTGAAACATTTTTTCAATTACCTGGCTCTATCATCCAAACTAGGTTGACGCTCATTGCCCACAACTAGAGCAATTTCATCCTGAACTTTTGCTTGAACTGCCGGATTCAACATCATGTAAAGGAATGCAAACTCCAACGTTGTGCTCGTCGTGTCTGACCCAGTGAAGAACAGGTCCGTACAAGTCATAATTAACTGTTCATCTAAAGCCATACCAAAATCCAATCAGGATCCGATAGCAAGTAGCATACACATGACATAATAAACTTAGATCGCCCATCGCCCAACACATATTCAACAATCAACTCAAAATTTGAATTAAACAACATTCACCAAAATGCATTTCCATGAATCTCTCACTCGCATCTCATCTTGCACGTTTGCCCAAACTACTAACACATCAATCACATCAGGTTACACATTCATATAGGAATAGTCATTTTTTTAAATTAAAATAACTAATGCTTGTTTTAATTAAGATATGAAGCAAAATCATCAGCATATCATAGCACAACCAGGAAACACCTAACAAATCCTAGAGACCATTATTTTACCTGTGTAATATTCACGATGAACTCCAGACACTTTTCTCTCTTCGATTTCTTTCAAAAATGCATCAATAAAATCATTTGGATTTTCTGAATATACACCCTTTGCTCTTTTTTCTTTTATGATTTCCTGTAATTAAAAATTAACAGAAAATTTAAATTAATACCCGGGAAAATGCCCTGCCAAAGTAATGTATAGTGTAAGATTAGGTTAG
>WJEZ01002825.1:0-12320 GCA_009869925.1 Thalassaphorura encarpata
TGGGAGGTCAATTTTGAAGACTTTGGCATGGATTTTTTTGAACTTTTTTTTCGCGGATTATTACCTCTCATCATAGGCTACAAGAATATACAGGTCGATTCTATCATCTATTTTGGGCCGAGAAAACCGCCAAATCCGGTACCAGCCTTTCAATTTTCATATTCGTGATACGTAAATATATCAATATGAATTATTTGGATCTAAATATTTCCATTTACATCAAGGTACATTTTGTTTCGGCTTTTTATGATGGAAGAGTATGAGTTAATTAATTTCTATGAGTTTTAAAATCTCAGAATATCATGTTAATGTTAAATTATATTTATACTACGGCAGCAACTGCCTCAGGAGGTAATTCTGTTCCTGTTCCTCCTGTCGTTGGCTCAATGTGGGCTGGTTCTTCTTTCCCAACCAGAATTCGATATTTTTTAGCTACAAGTGCCCAATCTGCTACAGTTTCAATTCTTTGTTGATGCATGCTTAGGCTGGAGCCAAGGGGATGAAGTGGACTTCCAGGTGTCATTGGACTCACTTGAGCCACGCTCAATCGCATAATGTCAGAAACTGCATGTACATGGCAAAGATGAGTAAATCATCAAGAAAAACAAAACTCGTAAAACTACTGCAAGGGGAATGATTACCTCTAGGTGTAACTTTGGTTTTATTGAAAACAGTTTTCCATCGTTGTTGTGGAGTAGGTTTACCAAATTTGAAGATATTTCCACGAGTCCCAGGGGCTCCTTTCTTTTCCCACTTGAGCGGATTAAATGGCTCTGTAAAAAAATATTAGAATAATTGTGTTAAAATTTAATATTAAGAGATTAGACAAAAATGAGCTAACCTCTCTTTTTCTTGCATTGTCGCACAATCCAAATAAACCATGATGTGAAAAGATTAATAGGAGATGGAGTTGCGGACGTTCTGTGCATGTTTCGAATGAGTTTGGCAAGTCCGAATTTCCATTCAATGTCTGATTGTGCCTGAATCCGTTGATACGTGTCAGACATCATAGCAATGAGGAGATTGATGAGGACGATCACAGTCACGAGCAAATAACCAGCATATACAAACTTGAACAATATGGATGTCCAAGGAGGTTGGTTAGGTTCCCACATTAGTTCATCCAACATCCTTTGGCCAAATAGGGCGAAGAAAAGGCCTTCGAATGCATCGATTGGAGTTATAAAGACTAGTGGGGAAATTAAAATAATTGGATTATCATTTGACTAATTTAATAATTAAATAATAATGTACCTCCTGCTGCAAGTCCATTGGTTATAGTTTTCTTTAAGGGTTCTTGATCAGCCGTTCTCTTCCAGAGTGGTTGATTCAATGAAGTAATGACCATTGAGAAGCCGACCATGAAAATGGCCAATACAGCAAGAAATCTTGCCAAATCTTTCATTAAGTTTCCAATAATAATAGCCCAAGGTCCAAAGAGATAGTGAAACGAGAGAAAGTCCAAGACTTGAACGCAAGCCGAGAGAATGGCAAAGGCAAAGAGTTGATTTCTTAGGTAGAAAATATGTCCAAACCATTGACGTCCAACAAAAAATCCAACGCCGTGTAAAATAACTCCCGCAATGCAGAAGAATAAAACGGCAATTTTAATCCAACCGAGTCCAGCCTTATCAGATGGATTTGCCACTTCGGAAATGATGAGTCCAACTAACCATGCGAGTAAAACCCATTCATGCCAGTAAGGGAAAAAACTAAAGCGTATTACAGGATAAAGTGGAGTAATACTGGTTAAGCAAAGGAGAATCATGAGATAAATGTGTGAGGTTAGGTAAGACATAAACTTTACAATTGGAATTCTATGAAATCTATGCCCAAGTGGAAGTGAAAAAATTATCCAAATCGGTGGACAAAATATAAAACAAAAAAATAGGAGGAGTAATTTCCAATTGCTCCAATTCATTGTCCCAACCCAAAGTTCTTGGAGATAACGTTGAACGGCTGAATGTGCAATGACTTCTTTTTGTTCATTCTCAATCAGGACATCCAAAAATTGGACACTTCGACGATCTATTGAGCGTAGCAATTTCCCAGCGGATTCAGAACCAGAAGCTAATGCTAATAATTCAGCCGCCATTGCTTCACAAGATTTAAGAAGCAGCTATCAAATCTTTAGCTCTCTCTTTTTCCTAAAAATAAAAAAGAAACGTATATTTCTAATGCCCCTGATTGCTAATAATATTGTCCATATTCAAATCCACTTACTCTTGTGGAAAGCCCGAGAAGAATACTTGACAACTTGGCTGCAATATCTACTGGAGCTGGGGATGCTAGTATAAAATCATCCATGGGTTCGTTTTGAAGATTTTTCCCACAGACAGTCAAATTGTAGACAAACTATAAGCACAATTGTGAAAAATTAATAAGAATAATTACATATGTTAGAGATTTTGATATAAAAATTTGTTAATTCTTTAATGAAATTACCTCCCGGTCTTCCATGAGTCCATATGAATCATGTTCCTTTTTCATCAAGTAAGCCAGTACATTATTGTGACCCTCTGAGCATGCGAACCAAATTGGATATTGACCCTTGGCTGTTTTTGTCAATGGTGACGCTCCACTTTCAACGAGCAATTTGACGACCTCCAAATGACCAGCTTTTGATGCACAATGCAATGGAGTCCATTGCATCTACATAATAGATTAATTTAATGAAAATATTTTTTTTAAAAAGCAGAGAGTCACAAAACAAATTCGAACTGAATTATAAACTAACCTTGTCTACGGAGTCAATCTCAGCCCCCTGACCCAGTAGAATCTCCACCATTCCAACATGACCATGAACGGCTGCAATGTGCAATCCAGTTTTTCCTTCATTGTCTTTGCTTTCCAGTAGTTCTGACGATCTGCTCAATAAGAGACCCACGACAGTCGTGTGCCCACCTCGACAGGCCAAATGCAATGGGTTGAATCCAAAGTTGGCCGTAGGAGCTTCAACTTGGACTCCTTGAGAATTGAGGAGTAAACGAACAACATTTTCTTCCCCAGAGAAAGCAGCCAAATGCAAAGGTGTAAGCCCAGACTCAGTGCCAAGCTCTTTGAGGAAACTGGCTGCCAATGATATTGGTGGATCAGATGCAGTTGTTGCGGGAATATAACTCAACAGTTCTCTTACAGTTTCTGCAAAAGTATTTTATATATGTAAAATCAAATTCTAGATTTTACAGATGTAGTTTAATTTTTTTTTTGTACCGGTTTGCCCAAAAAATGCGGCAATGTGAAGAGCTGTCAATCCTAACTTTCGGCTATTTAGACTAATAACTGACTCATCAGCCTCAGCACTCCTTAGACCATCTATCACATTTGTATGACCATTCTTTGAGGCCAAATGAACAGCTGCGTATCCCGCCTGAGAATTAACATTGAAATCAGTACATGTATAGAATGACATTGATATATTCATCGTTTTTGAACATAAAATTATTACCCTATTCTCATCTGAGGCAGAGGCTCCAGCATCTAGGAGAGATTTGACAAGTTCAGCATGGCCACCTTCAGCTGCTAACTGCAGTGCTGTGGCATCCGTGCTTCGATTTCGGGCATTAATCACACCCTGCTTATCAAATCTCATAAGTTCCTCTAATACTGCAACAGATCCTTGTGTAGCTGCCAAATGTGCACATGTACTCCCATCCTAAAAATAATAACACATTTATAAATAAATTTTATTTCAACTGTTTTTAGTATGCTATTACTTTTGTTGAGCTTGACACTAGAGCAGGTTGGCTCTTGAGGAATAATTTGATGACGTCTGCATGATTATTTTCTGCTGCCAAATGAATTGGTTTTTGTCCTTTTTCATCTGTTGCATCAGGATTTGCTCGAAGACCCAGAAGCAGACGACATACTTCTATTTGACCTCCTTCTGCCGCCAAATGAAGCGGAGTTTGTTTTTTCTACAGGACCAGTCATTAGTAAAATAATTTGTCACATAAGTAAATTAGGCTATTGACTTACGAGAGTGACGACATCAACATAAGCATTATGATCCTGGATTAGGAAGAGGCACAATTTATGGAAACCTTTCATGGCGGCCAAATGAAGGGCAGTAAAACCAACGCGGGATTTGGAATTAATGAATGCCTTGTGTTTCATGAGCATTCCACACACTTCCTGTTCTCGTAGAAATTAAAGAAGAATAAATAATTTTGCCCACAGAATAATTCATAATTTGTTTTTAATTCTTTCTGCACCTGATAGCCATGCTCAGCAGCCAAATGAAGAGCGGATCTTCCTTCGTTATCAAAAACATCAACTCGAGCATTATTTTCCAAAAGAGTTTTGACGACATCCACGTGACCTTTATGACTGGCTAAGAGGAGGGGTGACCAACCCTTTGTGGATTGTTTGTTAAGTGCTCGTTGACATTCAATAACCGTCATTTGTTTCAACATTTCTTTAAGAATGTCGTTGTTTCCTTCACGGGCACAGTAATGGAAGGCGGTCTCGTGCGTCTGTGAGGTGATAAATTGTATTTTACCTGTCTTTGAAATAATTAGTGTCATATTTTTACTCACATCTTTCGTTTGTTGATAAACGGATGCTCCACCCTTGAGGAGAAGTTGTGCAATTTCACGGGCCGTGTCATGAACATCCTTCTCTTTTTTATTCCCTGCTGTTGATGAACTTAATTGAGATGCATAATGCAATGCAGATTCACCCTTGTTCGTCGTAGTATTGATGTAAAGCCCTACGTCAGTTTCTCCTCTGTGTTTTTCAATGTATTGCAAAAGTTCTTTCACCACACGAAGATGACCAAAACGACAAGCCAAATGCAACGGTGTTTCACCCTCCTATAAAATCAAATACAGCGGAAACAAGTAAAAACATGCATTACGATTATTAGTACAATTAATGTTCATACTTTGGATCTTTGCATTGGGTCCGCCATATCATTTAGGAGCAATTTAATGATTCTTAATCGTCCATTGCGAGCTGCCACATGAAGTGGTGTTTCTCCATTTTCCATGATGATATTTGGATCTGCGCCAGACTTGAGGAGCATGAGAGCACATTTGTCACCCTCGTTCACACGCCCAGCTATATGTAGTGGCGTTTCCTGAGCTTTTCCACCTGAATCATATATACATGGTATTTAATAATATTCATTAAGCCTAGTCATAGAACTTTAAATGTCGTCCAATAGGTTTGAAATATAATTTTAAAATTTAAACTGCATAATTAAATACCTTTAATATGAACTTGAGCACCATAGCCAAGAAGAGTCTCAACAACAGCCGGGCGTCCAGACTCAACCGCAATATGAAGAGCAGTGTAATTATCCTGTCAGACATATATGCATATTGTATTGCATGGCTCAAAAATTACATTTGTTCAGAAATCAAAATTATACGTGAACATCCTTACATTAGTCACTGCATCAACTTTCTCTCCTTTGTCAAGTAATTTACTAATCATAACAGCATGGCCATGACGAGCTGCAATGTGAAGACTCCTTGCTCCACCCTATTTCATTATTTCCAATTAAAAAGTTTTGATTTGAATTCATTTATTGATTTGCTTGTTTTACTTTATTAGGCATCTGAAGTGGAACTCCTTTACGAAAGAGTGCCATGGCCGTTTCAGGATGTCCATGAAGAGAAGCAATGTGCATGAGTGTACTTCCATCCTTTGTTCTTTCAAATACAGAAACCTTAAACTTATCCGCCAACAATTCGATAATCCCAGTGTGTCCATGTTGAGCAGCAATGTGGACTGGAGTTCGATCTGGTCATAAACACAAGCACAATGTGAAGGTTTGATATTATTCCAACTTCCTAATTATATGTATGCGTCTAGGGACAAGTGTGTAAGAAATAAGAAGCCCAAGCCATGCCATGCCATGGTCTTGGCCTTTGTCTATACTATACGTAGTTTATCCTAAACTTTCTTCTTCTAATGCTTGCTGACAAACAAACAACAAGTCTTGTCAGAACTTTTCAAGTTCCTGACACTGCGTAGAACTGAATGATTGTGGTTCTAGAACATGTCCCTGTAATTTTCATTACTATTCTATATAAAATGTTTTCTGTACCTTCTTTGTCAGAAATGTTAGGATTGGCCTTGCATAGGTAAAAGAACTTGACAATATTTTCATCTCCGGCCGCTGCTGCAAGATGAAGCGGAGTTTGGCCATCTCCCTACAAAATTCGACAACATAAAGAAAACAATTTTTGAAAGATGAGTCAGATAATTAATTGAGAAATTGAGTGTAACGGTTTGACATACATTTTTGGCATCAACATTGGCTCCACTGTCCACAAAGAGCCGGGCAGTCTCAATGTCTCTTTTTCGAATGGCCATGTGGAGTGCGGTATCATTCCGTGGCCCAGCCTTGACTCTCATTTGTTCATGAGCCAAATGATTAAGGAGTTCTTGACAAGTGCTCCTTGTCCCACCCGCCAAGGCTTGGAAAAGTGGGATTTGTCCATCAGCATCCTTTTGCAACCGAATGTCTTTTGGGGCCACGCTCAGCAAGACTTTGAGAATACTGGATGCAGCCCCACTGGGCCTCGTACACACCAAATGCACTGCATTCTGCTTCTTCCCCTTCAATCCAATCAATTTCATTCTCAACAAATAATAAATGATCAAACTAACACTAATCCGCTTAAATGAAACTCAATACTTATTTATGACCTTCTTAAATATTTTTGAGGTGAAAGGACAAAGAAAGAAGAAGAGCCCAGCTGAGAAATAAATTGAATTAATTTACCTCTGTTACAGCAGTCACATCAGCCCGTTTGAATATTAGGAACTTGACCGTTTCATCTCGGGCAAATAGGGCTGCCAGATGCAAAGGTGTCATGCTGTCCTGTAATTAATATCATGTTTAACCAAACTTTCCAAGCAATAAAAGAGAAGTCACACAGCTATGTTTCTATAATCTTAAAATAAACTTCTTCAGTATTAGTTAATTAACCCAGTAAATTTCCGATCATCATATGCATATGTTGGCACTTCATGTCAAGGGCCTACGACATATAGTAAAGAGAAAGCAGGGTTGAGCCGGCTAGCCTAGTTAATGCTTTCCCGTCGTCGTGAAATGATGAGGGGATGATGATGACTCAGAATGAGAAATGCATGTTTTGTGTAGTAAAGGAGCTCAGCTAATATGTAGTTCTCTCCAAAAACATGAAAAGTTGACATGAAGAAATCGAGTCGAGTTTCAAACGTATTTGGAAGGGGAAAAGAATTGTGGAGAAAGGAGGCACGAGAAGGGTTTTCACCCTCAAGGAAAGAAAGAGAGAGTCAAAATTATTTGTGTTGGTTTGGCATGTCTAGAATTTTACATGCCATGCCATGCCTCCGTAGTCCACACACGGTGTTAGCATTAGCGAACAAAATGAGGTGGCTGGCTGTAGAGTGTGCGGAGAGAGAAAATCCCATTTGACTCCAACGATTTTCTCTGATGACCCCATTTGATTGAGGAGACCCCGACCGGTTGGTCATGCACTCTCCACTACAGGAGCAGGAATCTTATGGCATAGATGCATGTCACGTTGGTTATGTGTGTATGTATTTATAATTCACCAACAAACTTTAATTCTAGTCCCGGTTACAGCTTTCTTTCCTCTTGACGAGAAGAAATTGCAATGGCATGGCAGGCGGGAGTGCTGCGTAGATTGACCTACTATTCTTGACCTGTCCTATTCCACTCAACTCACTTCCCGACTTTCTTAATCCAACTCATTTTGCAATTACGTCAGCAAATTTTGGTCTACAACTTTAGCTCTCTCGTTAAAAAATAGTTAGTAAATTATGTAACATTTGATTATATTTACTACTCAATTTTATAGTAAAATTAATAAATTGGTTGACCTGACCGAAAGAATTACTTGGCAATTTTATTCATTAATATAATTGAATCTTTGGAGAAATCTTTTGAAAAATACTATAAAATTTTATTTTTAAGTCGTCCATAGATGTGTGAGCCATATCTATTTTTTTATCGAATTAGGATAAAAGAAAGGCGACCTTAATCCCATGGCCTCAATCATATTTTGAGCACGAGTTTTTGCAATATATCTTTGACCATGTAATTAGACTTAGACTATTATACTGTTAGACTGCACGTATATAAATTAATTAGATTTTCTCATCTCCGTTGCCTTAAATGTTTTGAAGAACATTCCAGGAATTTTCCACAAAAGATCTTAGGCGTTTTTTCATTAGTTCAAAACTTCGAATAAACGTCAAAATTAAATTATTCTGACAGCAGGTATAGTGTGAATGTCGTTTTATCATAAAAATTCTTGATGTTTCTTTCTATTTTTTAAGGAAATCCCGGAGAAAGTTCAGAGAAAACCCCCACTGTGATCCTGAGCGGAAAATTGGGTGAAGGGGAAAAAAGCTTTTGAGATTTGATTGACTGAAGTGAATAGCATTGGAGTTCCTAGGAGACTTTTGTCTCCCTTGCCTTCCCTTGCCTTGAGGATATCCGTTCGTCCATGACAAAGAAAGTGTAGGCTTAAACTTAAGCTAGTGTAGTGAATTGAGAAAGTGAATGAATGAATAGAATAACCATGTATGTAGTAGTGGACAAAACTTACTTTATTCCGAGCATTCACATCACACCCGAGGTCAATCATGCGATCCGCCAATGGAATTCGATTGTCTTTTACTGCATACATCAAAGGTGTCCATCCGGTCTCCTGTGAACAAAAAACAAACGCCGTCAGTGTGTCTACACTTTTGTCCTTCAATAACGCCTGACGCGACGCGACGCTCGTCATACTACTAAAATTTCTTAGGAACCAAAACATGAGTCATCAAATAAATTCCCATCTTTAATACATGAAAATATTTTGAGAAAATTCTCAAGGAAATGGATTACTTAGTCATCGGACGGGGGTCATTGAAATGAATTGGAGTAAAACACTGCTCCAGAAATTATTATTCATCACTTCTTGTTGAAAATTTTCTTAATTGAATTTTTGCATATTTAAATTATAATTTGACACCTCTCTAAATTGGGTTAATTAGTTTTGTCCTCTCTAATTTGCAAGAAGACCCTGTATTCATTTTCTGTGGGAAGGAAGTGCAAAAATTAAGTACCCACAACCCAAGACTCGTTAAATGTAGTGTGCAAAATCCCGTATCCGTTTCTGCTTTTGGCGAAACAATGCAATCAGCCCTCAATAAGCCCATCACGTCACCACCTACTTTCGGCACGCAATCTCTTTCTTTTACTTGGAGAAAAGTGCCAGATTTGAGTCTAATCTAAGACAAAGATATTGTCAACTCTCGTTTTCACACCAAAATTTAAGGGTGGTAGACAAACTACTAGTACAGACATAAAATAAAATCGGTCAAATAAATAATTCCATAAAATAATCCAATCCCATTTCCAATATTCCTTTGAACTGAACTTTGCTAAAGACTGGCCTTTCCAAGCATACCACTCTATGGATTGTACTGTGTTATTAATTAAATAAATCTGGACTGTTCCCATCATGTCATGCCATGCCATGGACGGAGTCAAAACATTTATGGGATTATTTGTGTCCATTGCCATTGGCTGGACTAGATGAAAGAAATAGAAACAATGCATAGCATGCGTCGTTAATGATTCTCCTGACTTTAAGGAGAGTATTAATTCATTTTAACGAGGCCATTTAAAATGGTTGTGGCCCTCATGATCTACAAAACTAAGTCAAGTTTTGTTCTATTCCATTTGTCATGAATTATCTCTTTTGTCAGCACGACATCTCTTTGCTCTATTTTTTGGAAAATTTAGATTAACAGATAAAATAAAACAGTGCTAATTTACACGTTGTAAACTCAAAATCCAACCCACTGTTTTTACAGTACTCATTTGAGAATTTTCCGTTCATGAACTCCTAGTACGTACTAAGGAAATTTTGGCTAGATGACCTAACCAGCCCTCGAGCTAAACATTTGGAAAGTTAGGAATAAACAAAACTTTCACTCGGTTTTTCCCACAAATTCCATCGTTTGTATAGATATGATATTTAAATCATACTAATGGATGAGAATTTTGATAAATTCAGACAAGCTAAACTATTTAGGAAAAGAAAGTTTTAAACTCAATGCAAATGTAGAAGAATACCTCGTCAACGATTCCTGCCAAAGGTTTGAAATCATCTGTAATTCCTAAAGAAATGGATTTTTCCAAATAACGGAGAGATTGTTCAACTGCATGCCAGTCTGACTTTTGAGCCAAATGAAGGACGCGTGTTGCAGTGACCGTATCTCGAACAGTCGCATCACCCTCAACCCCTTCAACAGTTTTTGTTCCATCAGGATGAATTTTTTCTGTGGATTTTGTCATTCCAGGAGCTCCAGCATCCAATTTTCCTCCTGCAGCTGGAGCTGCCGCTGCAGCTGCTCCAGTTCCTTTTGCCCCAGCCCCAGCTCCAGTTCCCGCCGCTTTCTTCGTACCCGCCTTTTCGGATGTGCTTGGATGTTTGGATGAAGAAGACGTGTCCTTTTTACTCCCCTTTCCACTTTTGTCACTCAAATCTTCGTCCCTTCGTTTCTTTGAAGGACCAGCAGCAGCAGGGGATTTGTCTGTACCAACTTTTGACAAATCTACTTTTGAGGCTACTTTTGAGAGATCAGATTTTGACCCACTTTTAGACACATCCGTTTTTGACCCTTTGTCTTTGGTAGGAACACTCAAACCTCCTTCACTTGATTTACTAAATGGAACTTTTTTCTCGGTCCCTTGAGGACCTTTGGCATTAATTCCACTGGGACCACCAGTTGCCTTGTCCAAGGCTCCACCCACAATTTCCTTTCCCTTAGAAATCACTTCCTCACCGACTTTCACCGGTATTGAGCTTCCTTTACCCTTGACTATGTCTTTAACTAAGGCCGTGTCCGTAGGAGAAATTCTTTCACCGGCTTCTTCAAAAGAACCCTTAGTAATTTTAATACCAGGGACAGAGGATTTTGCTGTTTTAACTTCAATCAATTTTACACCATCCATAATTTTTTCACTTTTGCCATTTGGCGTTCCTCTTAATTCTTGGCTATCGCTTTCAGATTTTCTAGCTTTGGGCTCTCTCGTAGGAGTTGCTGCACCACTTCCACCTCCACCACGAACACTACCACCTTTTTTACTTTTTTTTCTAACGGACGGAGATTTACTTTTACTGGTTTGTTTATGATCACTGAGTCTTAGAATATCTTGCCCAAAGTCTGAGTCTGCATCTGATAAATTATAATGTGAGCTTGCTTTTTTCCTATCCATTCGCTCAGAAAGCCTTTGGAATGGATAGCGTCCGGTGTCACCTGTGTCACTTGGGTAAGAAGTTGAGTCATCCAGATTTGACATGGATCGACTTGCCTTCAAGGGTTGAACGACCAAATCATCCATATAACTCAAATCCAGTTTAGGTCCAAGAAGTTCCTCAAGACGACTCTCAACCAAATCCGAAGATCTTCGAATGAGTAGATCTGGAGGTTTTTTCCGTTTTGCCCTTCTACCCTGACATGCCCCCAGGGGATGCCATGTGAGCAAGGGATGAAGAGCCGGGTGAAGGTTCTTGGAGGAGTATACTTGGTTTTCCATAACTATAAGGAGGCTGATCCTTTCGTTTTCCACTACTACTTTTCCTAATCTCACTATCTTCCACCACAGAGCGAATGGGGTCGAACGGATGACTGGTGGCCAAAGCATCGTCAAAAAATATTTGGTCACTTAAATCTGAGAAAAACCCAGATTTGGAACTAGTTAAAAATTGGGACTCAGGGACTGGGATTTTAGATTTACGAAAAATTGTAAGAGTCTGACATTGTTGCGGCGTTGAAGGCAGAATAAGGCCAAGAAATGAAGAAGGGAGCAAAGGAATGGCGTGTTGACGCCACGCAGTGATTCACTGACTAAGTGACCTACTGAGAAACCCTAATGGTATGTTATGTATGTTTTTCGGACTGGACCAACGACCAGTCAACTCTCAAGAGAAAACAAATCCCACACTCTGATTTTCACTCATGAAATCCATGCGCCGATCCTAACTACTACATGCATCTCTACTTTCGGACTTTTCCAACCCTCTTGGATATTGCATAGCATTTTCATTTCATTTTTCTTCTTATTCGGCTGGACACAATCAAACACTAATTTTTATCACTCTATCATCCTCTTCAGATTTAATTATTAATTATTCTAACACAATCACAAGTCTCATAGACAAAATGAATATCAGATTAATCAAAACTTTTTAATTATTACCATATGTTGAATTAACTGCTTTTAAATGTAAACTAATCTAAGAATTCCTCGTATTGCTATTTTAAATACAAGTAAACTACTATGAATGTTTACATTC
>WJEZ01002826.1:0-12319 GCA_009869925.1 Thalassaphorura encarpata
TCTTATTGAACAGAACAATTAAGCCGTAGAAATAGAAATAGCTTTAAGAGATAATTACAAAGCATTTTACTTCTGATTTGTTTGAGGATTTCATATTTCTATTTTTAGGCTAAGCCCTTCGTTAAACGGGGATGTCCAAGTTTTGGAAATAAATACGGATTTGTTATTTTCCTCTGGGCAGTGCAGACCACTATAGATTACTGCTACTGTGCTAAGCCAGTTTTATCTTGGTCGTTCGTAGCGTGCATCCTGTTTTAATTTTGAATTCAAAACACACAAATGATACATGAGGTAGAAAATTCATGGCATAAATCCTCTCATCTGTTTCGTCAACAGTTCTAAATGGAAACTGCGGTTTAATTTCCAGAAGGATTAAACAAAGTAATGAGTTTTCAGAGAGATATATCGCATATATAGTGAGCAAAGGATTTCTTTCCCCCTATGTAGTCTAGCCCACTACGAACGAGTACCGTTTTTGAATGACTAATGTATGGGATGGCAGATTCAGATCTCCCTTTCCCAGATCCACAATTTTGCAAGTTTTATTTCGAAACTTTGAACTTTCTTTCCAACTAGTATTTCTTTCTCCTATCCTTGTCCGCCCACACTGTAAAAGATGTAAACAAACAGAAAATTCTAAATTCAGAAGCAGGCAAACTTAAAATATCTCAATTGACGAAGGATTCAATTTAGAATAAAACTTTTTTGCTTTCCCTGCGTCAACGAGGGACAAACCATAAGTTGATTTGACGTCATGGATGTGTGACACTGTGTATCGTGTCCATGTGTACAATTTGCTATTAAAGATTCAACTAAAAAAAGCTCACAGGGTTTAAGCAGGAGTGAGAGGACGGAAAAGGAGCAACACCATTTAGTTCCAAATCCAAAAGAACGGAAGAAAGGAGGAAGGAATTGAGTGCTTACCTGGAAAAACCTTTATCGATTGATCTGTGTGTGCACCACGCACTCAGCCCTGTTCTACTACTACCTTCTTGTCCTTGCTTCCTAAGCGAGCTACTTACAACTACGACTACAACTACATTTTGTTGTTTGTTGAGTACATCCTGTCTTGGCATTAGTTGATCAGTCGTAATGATTATGCCTACGGGACTATTCCGGAACTTCTTTTACCTCTACTCTTTTAGACTAAATTTAAATACGTCATATGAAAAGCTATATTTATCACAGACTGGACTACTACCGGATATTTCGCACTACGATTTTCTATAATAGAACATTTTTTGAGCAAATACTAAATACATGAGCTGGAGTAAGTCTGCTCCTAATCAATTTAGCAAACCTTTTTTCTAGAATATTCTTTGTATTTGAATATGATTTGGAATTTTTATTTTAGATCATTCAGACGTTCACAGTTCAAGTACTGAATGTGCACCATGTCTAGCCAAGACCCTAAATAGATACGAGAAGAAAGCCAAGAAAAGTGCAAGAGAAAGTTGGTCTTGTTTTAGCATTGCATGTGTGTGGGATCCACCTCTCATCCTGAATTATCCTAGTTTCGTGGAATAATTTACTCTACCATACCCCATAGTTTTAGGCAAGGCCAGAGTAATTCTAGTCTGAAAACTTTTTCTTTTGAAGGGATTATTCGTCAGTCATTTTTTTCATCAAAAGTTTTTGCAGTCGTTCTTGTCAGGATTTTAGACCTCGCTTTGACAGGACACATAATTCGGATGGGGTCGGTCGTAAATGATCAGGAGCGCCTGAATGACCATGGACGGCCACTAGGTCCACCGCCGCGCTGCTGCGGTTGTCGGACTTACGATTAAGCAACTCTAGTTGTCTGGATTTGAGCGGTGGCAGCGGTCCACACACAGTCAAGTCTACAGAAGTGGAAGGAAATCCATTTTTCTATATTTAATAATGCATTACATCCAACTTGCAAGGCCAGGCCCCTTGTGCGAGATTACAATGAATAAATTTTCCTGTCCAAAAGAGCCTCAGTATTATCGGCCTGTCAGAGGAATAAATTTCGATTAACTGCTGCACACTTCCACTTGAAAGTCTTTCTTTTCTCCCAGTCCCAACCAGGAGCTCATGAGCGTTACGCTTTACTAAACGCTTTCGTTTCCTTCTTAGGCTTAAATACCCATGAGTACGGATTTGATCAAAATGCTTGCATAGGCGAGACTTTCTAAAATCCATTTTAGGAAGGCATTTATCGAGATCGTTCTATTATTATATCCAGTGGGCAGATATTTGCAAGATTTTTTAATTTCAAGGAATATTGAATCGAATCTAAAAGTTAAGACAATGACGAATATTTTTAACTCAATTCAGGTTTCGGTTCAATGCCTGTATTTTGAGCACGTGCTAGAATAAAGAAATAATAAATTATTGTGGAAAGAAACGGGCACTGTTGGGTGAAAGCATTGAGCAAAGCTGAAGCTGAGACCGGTGGTGGGTTAAAAGTATCTGACGCCATGGGAGAGAGTTTCCATTTTTTAGGGAAAAGCAAAACACGAGAAAGCTTTTTCTCCTGTCTCAAATGATTTCCAAGCCTTCAGTGGATGCTTCAATCCAAATTATCATGCTTTGATTCTCACCACAACTTACTATGACCGAATAATGGTTGCTTACTGACTCCTTTCACTCCTTGTTTCTATTCTGATTACGTAGCCCGGGTATTCTAGACAGTCAGGTTAAGTTTCCCACGTAGTCTTAGACTTGGAGTCTAGGAAAATGAGTGGGAACCCAAGAGAAAGTTTGCACAAACCCTACTTGAAGTTTGTTTCCTGAAATAACCTTTCTATCTGATTTGTGTCATGTTTCATGTAGTGCTTATGATGATAATGGTCGCTTTTCATGGAGTTCCAGCTCTTGGCAATGGCAGTAGCAGTAGCGGCGGTATCTCAAAATCCGCCCTTTCTAACCCGACGGTTTCCCGTAAATCAAGGTATTATGTAATGCAGGGCCCGTCCATCATGTCAGCTCTTTTCCCCCTTATCACTCCTCATATTAATGGAATCACTTCGTTAGATTTAATTCCCAGTTCTGCTCTTGATTAGTTCAAGTCATTTATTAAAGGTCTTGAGGGCAAGGAATAGACTAGACCAGAATAGACCGACTTTTATTTTAAACCAACTAACTGTAAGACTAGGCATTGTTTCCGTTTGGAACTCAAAATATTCATTCACAAATGCCTCAGTATTTCCTACAGGCTAAAATTTTGGCGGGGCGTTGTCTCCAAATTTCCAAATTGTACCCTTTCGTCCTTCGACAGTGAAGGTAGTATTCAAAAAAGATGGGAAGGGACCCTTGCCAGAATTCCATAGTACAGCACAGTATACACACACAGAGACCAAACTTAAATCAGAATAACAATTTAAAACAAAAAAAAGTGAAGTAACAATAAATTATTTTACCTTTCGTCCTTCGACAGTGGCGGTAGTATTCAAAAATGATGGGAAGGGACCCTTGCCAGAATTCCATAGTACAGAACAGTATACACACAGAGACCAAACTTAAATCAGAATAACAATTTAAAACAAAAAAAGTGAAGTAAGAATAAATTATTTTTCGAGAAAACAGTATTGACGGATCACGTGTAACATGTAACTCCTTTTGCTGCCGTTTGTCCTTCAAGTTGACCTTCTGCCATGCGACTTCAGTTCAGCTGTAAATGTTAGCTCATACCGCACAAAACTTTCTCACGAAAATGTCAAATGTTCTGCCTGTCAGTGAGTCACAGGGGGATAATATTTTGTGCTATTTTTGCTGACTCCTTTGATGTTTACCTTTCGGCGATTCATTCTTGCTGTTACTGCTGCTTTTGTTTCATGGTTCGGCTCCTGGTATACCTTTTCACAAAAGAAATGAATTGGGTCTGAAGTTCTTGCCATAATTAATTATTAATTTAGTAGATGTGTATTGTAATTAAGTTGTAAATACAAGTTATATTTGAATCTAATAATTTGTATAATTTGTATTTCAGATGGTCTCCAATACGGAGACGATGAATGCCAACACCCAGTATGTGGCCAACCCCACTTCCTCGGCTGGGGCCATGGGGCGGCTAAGACAAACGCTGCAGCAGGCTCAAGAGTCCGTTTCAAATCGACTTCAAGCGTCCAAACCTCAACCCACGACCAATATAGAGTATCAACAACAAACCGAAGTTGTCATTCAAACGTCCACCCCCACCATCGAGTGTACGGAAATCCCAGAAGCAGCGTAAGTCAATTTCGTTACTACTTTTCTATTATTAATATTTTACCGGACCTTTACGTCAAAGACGAAAGACCCTTGGCTTTTATTCGTCTACTTTAAACCTTCGTAGACTTTCGAGGGATTTCAGAGGAACTAGATTTTTTCAAACACTTGGCTTTCTTACTATTTCTGAGGCGATAGTGATAGTGCCGGTACCACCGGTAACTGTAGGAGCCAAGTCTGACCAACCGGACCAGATTCTTATCTCACCCTGTCTATGTCTATCNATTCTTATCTCACCCTGTCTATGTCTATCTGCCCACCCAACCCAATCTCTGCGTCAGTGTGGCGTGTCATTGTATTGTTCTGCTCCTGGAGAAAAAGATTTGCTCTACTTCACTCTCTCCTCCACAATCCCTTTGTTTGAGAAACTTGAAGCGTGGACTTTTTTTTCTTCTCCAGGAGAAGAAATCCTATCTACGTCCAATGAATACTACTAGACGATACGATACTCGATTCGATATTCACACAC
The DNA here is from genome assembly GCA_009869925.1 of Thalassaphorura encarpata. Lineage (NCBI taxonomy): Eukaryota > Metazoa > Arthropoda > Collembola > Poduromorpha > Onychiuridae > Thalassaphorura > Thalassaphorura encarpata. Next base: position 4,700 of record WJEZ01002826.1, read on the forward strand.
ATCGCACGGCCTGAACCTGAACTGGACCGTGTTCAACTTACGCGTCCATCCAAAACAAATCCGTTGTTCTGCAAGAAATAGTTTTTTAGCTCGTAAGCGGATCAGTTGAAGTAGAGTAGATAACACACGTGCTGCCTGTGCTAGCAATGACGTGACCTCCGTCGGTGTGTCGGAATGGATTTGTAATTCTCTTAGAAGAGATAGGAATCCTAAACAGAATGACAAAGTGTAAAGATATTGATGGATTTGAATTTGCCTTTCTTCTTTAACGTAAATCAGGAGCACATGAGTTTAGAAATGGGTATAACAAACAAAAATAATCTTATGGCCGTGCTTAGAGATCCCTTGGAAAATGAAACATTGGTTTGCTTTGTGTTGAAAAAGTTTGACAAACTCTTAACAATTACATTAAATTGGATTGTCCACCCATTGTACGTATTTTCACCAAATAATGATTTGCTTTTCAATGCGTGAACAAAGTTTCTATAAAGCAAACGCAATATTTTTGGCTTTTCCTTCGTTAGTTTTGCAACCCATTGTGCTCTCTTTATCCTGTTTTCTCCGGACCGACCATTGTATAAAAGTTTGTATAAAAGCTTTGGCTTTCTTTCAGGTAGGACCACACAGACACAGTCCGTATTATTATTTATGCATAGCATCATCGCTCAAGATTTCCTTGAGAAGTAGAAGAAAAGAAAGGAACAACAAGAACTCTCACGTAGTGCATTGCGTAGTGCGTATCATGTTGTTCTTGGAAAGAGGAGTTCATTCATAGATTATGAATTACGAAATGCAATGCGGAATTCGTGTTTTTAAAACTCTGGATTCTAGTCTAAAACATTACAAGATATTGAGATCTTTCCCATGTTAAAAATACACACACTTAAATCCGGTTCACGTTGAAACACGTGGGTGAAGAATGGAATGAATGTTCCTAAAATTAGTCCCTACTGTCAAATTGGATTCCTATGATCTTTTTCCGGTTCAGTTCCAGTTCAAGCAATATTTGCCGGATATAGTGTAATTTTTAGGCTAGGCACGTTATTTTCATTCTTTCTCTTCTCTACCTACATGTCGTGAGTGGTTTGTTATGATGTATCGATTTAATATGTATAGAAGACAGAGATACCCGCACGTGATAAATAATCACAAGGATATTTCCTTTTCCTTGAAATAGTGTCAACGTTGGCGTCGTTTGACTGACCTGATGTATAATCTCGACCGAATTTCAAAAAGTTCGTCTCGTTTGGAAAAATTCAGTTTCTTCCGATTCATTTAACGATCTCAAATTAGCCTGCTATATTTCTTTCCGCTTTTACGAAACTCCGTGCATATAAAACGAAAAATAAATCATGTGTGAAGAATGGAAACTAGAATTTAGTCATGTAGTACAAATTCCTATTTCTAGTCAAATCGTTTTGCGTTTTACGAGTTTTCCCCCGAGCAAGAGTTTCGACTCAATTTCTTGTATTTATCGCATCACTTGCTCTAACGAAATCAAATCTGGCTAATATTTCATACATCTCTTTACTACAGGTTTGAAAAAGATAGGTCAACTATTCCAACTCTCGAATTTTGTTGTTACCACACTAGTTTGCATGTGCCTTGACGCTGGAATCAAATAATTTCTTCACAATTACCATTGACCACAAGTACCTATTAATTTCTATTCCTTTCCCTTGAATCTTGAATTCGAAAGAATATGTCAAGTCTGGGTTGTTGCAAATTGCTAGAAATTGTCTCTTCCTTTCTGCAAATAATTGCAACCTATTTTCCTTGAGGTCGCAGACATATGGATTGGACGCTGGCAGAGAAGGTATACGACGAAACGGAGCCGAGAGAGGAAAGAAGATAGTTTGTTTTCCTTCAACTTTCGATCTGAGACAGCTGGTCACAATAATCCAATTTCTGAGTCCCAAAGTGTGCAGCTACTAAACCTTTCATTTTCTATTTCTTCCCATGCGTCTTGAGCTATACTACTACTACTACTACTTGCTACATCCGAGACTCATTGTTTGTACTGCGTTATTTTTCCTTACTCATGTTTTCTTACCGTTTATCTCATCCTCTCGGCGGCGGCCCTGGGAAGAGTCGTGAGCCGTGACCTTTTATCTTCCATCTTCTCCGTTTACGATTACAACGGAAGAGGAGAGAAAAGGAGTTTACGTAAACGGAAACATTAGTTCAGGATAATTAGGATCTTGAAACAAAGGCCACCCACTGGCAGTACCAGAACCCAAACCAAGGTCTCCGGATTCTTTGTTGATTCTATTAAGCCGAAACGATGAGGAAAATACCCAGGATGTGGATGTGGCGTACCTCTTTATGCGATGATTCTGGAATCTCAAAGTTGAAATCACACTTTTAATACTTTAGAAACCCTGTCAAGAAAATGGTTTCGTTTTCGAAAATCTTCCCATGACCATGGCAAAATATACGATGAATTTACACCAAGACAAATTTCGATTTGAAAAATTCTCGCTCTGTGCATCAGTGAAATTAGGGTCGGTAATAAAATGGCTCCTGGGTTTTTATTTTCTCCCGAACCGGTTTTGGGGCAACTACATCCTCTGTCTCAGTTTCATCCATTCTTACAAGTTGTTTACATTAAATTTACATATTATATTTTCACTTTACTTTTCCAGGAGACCTGGGAGCGTTGGAAGATGTCGAGTTTGCGTGAAAGCTATGAAACCAGATGAGTATTTCAAGGAGTGCACTGAATGCAGCCTCCGAGTTTGTGATGACTGTGCCAGCTATTCAAGCAATGCTGAAGGAAACGAGGTAAGTAAACGTAAACTTAATGCTAAATTAATGTTACACATATAAAATATCACTTATTAAAGACAATGAGGCTGTTATCCATACTTCTTAGCTAAATTGAAACTTGAAACATGAATAAGGTCATTTTGCGTGTATGTATTAGGGGATTGGCATAAGAATATTCGATCCATCCATATTAATATCCTTCAAGGATAAAAAAGCTAAACACGCAGGTTAGGAGGTTACAATAGAGAAGATCTTTTATCTTTTTTTCATAGCATCGAAAATTGCCATCAACCTAACCACAGGTTCAAATTCAGAGTAATCTTTCTTATTTGTTGGGGCTGAAGAAGCTTCCATGAACGATTTTTATGAGCATAAACAATGTGGTGGTTGGTGTCTTGATGTATTGATTATTCTTTTTTCTCTTGAAAGATCAAAGAAAAAGGTACTGACAGGAAGGCTCTGGGTGATAGCAGTTCAATCTTAATTTAGGTAAAAAAATGTGCAGCAGAAGTCAGGTTTTGCTGGGTGAAGCAATGCTTCAGAGCAGAGGAGAGATCAGGTGGGTGAATAGACTATCGTGTGGTTAGCCCCAGATACAGTTTCCCCTAATTTTAGATATACGTTGGTGTATAAAACTGAGTAAAAAAAAATAAAGGTCAGAAGGGCTTTCTTAACTTAACCTGAAGAGATAATGTTATAAATTATCTTATTGAATATGTAATACAAATAATTTGCCTGCTCAGTTTTTGTCACTTATAATTCAAGAAGCATTTGTAATGAAAAAAATAATTCAGGAACTCAATTGTGTTGCGTCTTATTTTCTGTTTGACGCAACAAACAAATCAAAACCACATTATTTTTATTATTCTGTTGAATGTACTCCTATAATTCCCAGGTCATGCATTGTCAATGCAATTACTAGAATGGAGAAAGGGAAAAGCAAACAAATATGAATAGAAGGACAAAGTAAAGTCGAGTTGTAAAATGTCTACGTGGAGATTAAATCTTATTCTTGGAGAAAGCTTTAGCCCAGCAGGGTGCTGCTGCTGTGGGTAAAAAGTGAAAGGGAGGAGAACCTTGGTTTTGGTACTTTACTTGAGTTTTCCTTCCTTTCATCCCATATCATTTTCCTTCAATATTCCTTCCATTTCTATTTCATTCTATATATTCCCTATCATGTCTCCTATGCATTGCATTACATTTCCTCAGCCCATCCTTGTGCTTTTCTTTCTTGCCCAGATGAGACGAATTCGATTCCACTTTCAATTCCCATTCCAATGTTATATCTTCTCTGGGCTGCTTTTCCTGCGGCCGGAGCTCGAGCTGTTTGCCCGGGTTTGATGCAGGCAGACATGGACCATAAGGATTCAAAAGGCAGAAAGAAATGCTGATGACATAAGGATAGGATGGACTCTCAGGAATTTTTCTCTTTCTTTTATTGCTCACCTCCAGCTCCATTTTGTTTGAGGCTAGACTGAAAGAAATGATGGCATTGGCAATGTCATGTAAACTTGCACCATGTTATTTTGGAGGGTAGGCCCTACGAGTTTATTATTGGATGAGATACAGAATTCAGGGAGTAAAATGAACAGGGAATCGATTTTTAAATTGCTTTTCACAGTAGAGGATATCTTTGCTGTTCAGTTTTGACAAATCATACGATATCGGCTTTTGTTAATTGTCCGGTTTTCAGAAACTATTTATCGACAAAATATTTTATCCCTTGCGATTAATTCATTGGTTGCAGCACCGACATCCTACCATCCTATTTTACGTGGACGTCATGAACCTAAGCCTAATGCTCCATTGCAATTTATTTACCTGGCGGCTCGGCAATTCTAGAATAATACATTGTATACACATTTACGTATCTGAGTAGCAAGATGGATGCGAGACGCATTAAGCTCACAAAGACTTCAAATTCAAAGCTTATTAGCTACATTTCAATTTTATAAAGCTTTCCTGAGCCTGAATCATCTGAAAGTGTCTCTCACTGCTTTGTGACAGATTTGTCTGTTGCATCGTATCGTGTGTTAGGAATATGTCGTAGATTTTAGCATGTAGAAAATTTGTCGAGGGCAGCTAGAATTGAGGATAGTGAAGGACTTCATAGATGCGTCATCTGGAATTCTTGAAGTGATATTGAATTGTTTGTTTTTAAAACATTTAAAGGGCTATTTTGAAATTATTCAAGACATTTAAGGCTTTTGGGTTTGTTTATCAGTTAAGTAACTAGAAATTGGTAAAGCAGGGCACTACGACACACAAGATTTTACATTTTGGGTAGCACACTTTCACGGCAATTTCTGTAAAGCTAGAGTTGTCATAAGAAAATTGTTTTCTCCTTCCAACTCTCGTCAGAAATACAATCTCAAACCAATTTGCCTGGGATTTCATATTTCTAGTACTTTGCAGCCAAGTGGAATAGGCTTCAAATTTCTAAATAGAGTAAAATGAATTCTCGACTACTAGGAAAACCGTCAAAAGCTGAACTGAGCTATGACATGTTTTGAACAGGGGAATATTCTTGACAAGAAAACTAATTCATATTATGGATTTTTTTCTGGAATATTGAAGTTGACCTAACTGGATTTAAGAATAAATTTACTGGTGAAAGGAATGCAGGAATCAAAATAAAATTCCCTAACAAGACAACCAGTAGAGCAAGAATTCAATTAACTTTCACATCAGCCTTGAATGAGAAGCACCTTATAATAATATCGCCAAAGTGAAAGCCTTGACTGGCTGGCAACCACTATAGCATCAGCCTTGACTTTGGCTTTGGCTTACTTGCCTGCCTTGCTTCATTCATAATCCTATACAGACCGCCAAGCCAAGCTTCAAAATGAAATGGCTAAGAGAAAAATTTGAGTAACACACTGGTTGAGCCCTAGGGAGCCATGTTGAGGAATTTGTGCTCGACGCTCTGATATAGTCAGGCACGCACAATATTTAAGAAAGCTCGAAAGTAGCTCCGCTCAAAATAGAAAAGCAGTAGCGTCTTCTTAAAGTATGAAAGAAGAGAAAGTGAAAATGAAATTGTAAGTTCTTTTTTTCTGGGTTCAGCTCAAGTGAAAATTTTCTTTACGATGTGTATATGAATACGAATTGCCACTCGGAGCCTTTGATATACCAACTCTGGCGAGCTGAGCAGAAGTGGCGTATTTGGAGAGACCTTTAGAAATATCATCTTAAATTCTGAAAAATAATTCTAAGCTACAGCAACATCTTTGCCAGACCTTATAAAATATTTTTAAGAAAGCAACCCTGCCCGACAAAGAGTCTTGATGACTCCACTTTTCTACTTTCCATAAGAATATGGACTAAATACATATGTTGGCAATGTATTGGGTGTTTTGGTTGGGTTGTCGTTGTGAATGGTATGAAAGTTGGATGGAGTACGTAAGCGTAAGCTAGATAAAGTGTGAGGTAAAATTCGTTGACGAGTTGGACGATATACAATATGGCCAGGCACAGACAGATACAAAACATTCATTCTTCGAGGACCTTCCTTTCGTATTCTCCTTCTTTGCAAAAAAAGAAGAGGAGTGAAAGATGGTTCAATTTTTAGACATGAATGTTTCCCTCACACCACAAGCATAGGAAGTAGAATTGAAGCACAACTTCCCCACTTTCTCATTCTATTACCCAAGAGGGTTCCTCACTTTCTTTTCCCTCTATACCCTGGCCTCTGTTCTCTCCTTTTCTTATTCGTCTTCTTTCACTTTCTCCAGTCAAAAGTCAGGAAGGACTTTGCCCTTCCCATCATCTTATCCCAAGGATATGTGGAAAAAAGTTATCAAAACGTGTACATTGAACAAAAGATGTGGGATTTTAGTATTATAGTCCTTGTCGGTCTGGTCCTTGGTTCGCCTAAGTCAACTGGAACTTGTGACGAAATTAATGGTGACTCTAATGTCCTTTACCAACTTCCGTGTGGAAGTAATAATCCTAACAGTTTTCTTAGAACTTATTCCTGCGTGGTAAAATGTAAAATTTTCCACGTGTGTTTGGAAGTTAAGCAGGCTGTGAACTTAGGAATGAAGAGTTTTTCTGTATTTCAATAAGTCAAATCCATAAAAATTGAAATGACAGGCATATAAATTTCAGCCAGGTCAAATTTAATGTGAATTTTTTTCTGAATCTCACATATTTTTTAAAATAAAACTTTATTACACTCTTTCACACGTGTGATCTTGAATATAAATAAAGTCTCAAACTGTGATGCTTCAAAACCTATTTCTGGTTTATTATTTGTCCTAAAATTTTAGAAGGTGTTTTACACCTGTTCAAAATGACGAATTTTAGTTTTATTATTCCTGCCGAACGTAACTCAACACTTTGTGTTAGGTTTTGATAGTCGCATGTACCGGGTGAAGAAGACACTAAACTTGACAGGTTATTGTTTCCAGTTTATTTTATAGCCTTGCCAGGCTATAAAGTCAATTATAAAATACTAGACACACAATTTCTCCAAATGCTGCTGTGAAACACAAAAGGGCATGAGGATTACTGGTGACAGCAGGTGCACTAGCACAGCACAACGTCTGTTACAGTCAGTTTGTGTACACTATTGAATTGTAATAACTCGAAACTCCATTTTCACGAAACGTTCCTTGGCTTGCTGGATACTTTAATCCATTTTCTCATGGAGAGAATTTATTCATCTGGGTTGGAAGTGTGTGATATATGAAGTGAGAGGAAGGTAAAAAACACCTGCTGCAAACTAGGGATTTTACTTTCTAGTGCATTCCGCTTCCACTGCAGCAGTCTCAGAGAAAATCCTTGCAGTTTTCCTTCGCTAGAATTCCTTTTCTCAGCCAGTGTAATTTTGAAGGCGATCGTGACTTT
>WJEZ01002827.1:0-12318 GCA_009869925.1 Thalassaphorura encarpata
GCCGTGTGCTAAGTAACCTTTCAATGTAATTTCCTCTACAATCTAATCTGAGTTTACACTAATGGTTCGAAACAATGCAAGCCAACCTATAAACCATCCTGCCATGTCTTTCTATATGAATAAGAAAGAGAGAGAGGAATGAATCCTCTTAATTATATAGAAAACCGAAATGCTCTGATATCACAATCGAACAGTAATGCCCGCACAAGGAAAGATGCAAGTAAATGCGAGCCAAACAAACAGACAATGACAATGGTACTAATTCCTCCAATCTCAACCATCCATACGTGACCCGGCCTAGCTGTGGTTTGGTTGGTTCATTTCCATTTTCTACCCGTCCTGTCTTGACTCGTGAAGTCAGGTGAGAGTGAGTGAAAAGAGATTAAAGTTTGGTTTTCTTAATGAAGGTTCATTACATGAGTTTGAACCAAGAAGGAAGTCGCCCATGAAATGTGAACTGACACTCAGCCAAGCCGAGACAGTCACCAAAATGTCTCTCTTTCCTTCCTTCCTTCCTTCCTGTATCGAAAAGAAACAACTATTTTCCCTCACTCTGTCTTCATTTTCCTTGCCTTGCTTTGTCCTTTACCCTTCCGTTCCGTTTCGTATGTGCGGATTAAAGGGAAAAACCCCAAGAGATGGGAAGAACAGAAGAGAACTTGATCCACCTTCATTAGTGGGAACTGGAACATGTCTGCTTTTCCATGTCCGATTTATCTCTTCTGATCGGAGAGCAAAGCAGGAGGAGTGAACACATCGTCAGTCACTCAATCCGATCTCAGGGCTTTGAAACAACATTATTCTCAAGAAGAAAACTAGGACTTGCTAGGGATTTGCTAAAGAAAAGTACCGTGCCTAGGCCTGACTAAGTGTAAGCGTAAGGGTTGGTCGATACGATCCCAGGACAAGCTGGGCGAATCGGAAAAATATCAGCCAGCAACAATTCAATATAGAATTCTACGAGGGCAAGATGCAAGGGAAACGAANAAAAATATCAGCCAGCAACAATTCAATATAGAATTCTACGAGGGCAAGATGCAAGGGAAACGAACAAACACAAATGTGCAACGAGCATCCAGTAGCAAAAAAACTTGTGACTCGGACGGGAGTATAAACCAGGCTTTGCTTTGGAAGGAAAGAAGGGATTACAGAATACTTTGGAGTTGGGACAACAAAATACGTAGAAAGATTACCGGGTTGGTAGTGCGAATCACCTTTCTACTATTATTACTACTGCGAAATCCTTATTTTCACAACAGAATCTTAATTAGATTAAAGAGACTACAAAATTGAAGCAACACAATAAATGGTTGAAAGTTTTGCTATTAGTATAAGGTCATGTCTGAATTTCTCAATAATCGAACGGGGAAAGCCTTTCAGAGAAAAAAACAAAGTTTCAATCCAAGTTGAATCCAACCTGAAAACTTGACTCATTCTCCGGGAAAGTCGAGGACCAGGCTGGACCATCTCTAGCAGAGTCAGCTTATCTCTTCAATTCAGGAGCTGAGCCTAATCATCTAGTTTTGAGTCGAGACTCAGTCGGTGACAAAGCCCAATACAAATATTATTAAGAGAACAAGGCAAGGGTGAGTTGAGTTTCAACTACTACTACTACTACTACTGCGAAATCCTTATTTTCACAACAGAATCTTAATTAGATTAAAGAGACAATAATTCAAGATCTTCAAAATTGAAGCAACACAATAAATGATTGAAAGTTTTGCTATTAGTTTAAGGTCATGTCTAAATTTCTCAATAATCAAGCGGGAAAGCCTTTCAGCGAAAAGAACAAAGTTTCAATCCAAGTTGAATCCAACCTGAAAACTTGACTCATTCTCCGGGAAAGTCGAGGACCAGGCAGGACCATCTCTAGTAGAGTCAGCTTATCTCTTCAATTCAGAAGCTGAGCCTAATCATCTAGTTTTGAGTCGAGACTCAGTCAGTGACAAAGCCCAATACAAATATTATTAAGGGAACAAGGCAAGGGTGAGTTTAGTTTCATCATCGTTACCAACAGGAAGTAAAAAGAACTGCATGGATCAAATTTTCGTGTGTAAACAGATGACTGTTCCGGGTACTAGATTTCCGTAAGCCTTTATACGAAAAAATGAAGCATTTTATCAAATCCTCACAAGCCAAGCTGATGTTTGTTTAAACAAATCGGGAGAGGGGTGAGACACGATGAAAGATTAAACAATTTATAAATAATTTTGATATGACTAAAAAGCGGTATGTTTGTATAAATAATTCAAGTCAAACACCCAAATTAAACAGTTTGTATGAATTACTCATGACAGAGTCAAATTTAAATGTAAGCACTGCATTGGTCACTCCAACCCAAGGAAGTGGTCAACCGTGAGAAAGAAATTTCGGTTGAAAAAGTCACAACTGGTATAAAATTGGATTCGTCCATTCCAAACACATTTGAATCCAATCACTCACAGTTTATGACATGAGTCAGGTTTGTTAGGATCCTTCTGTCACTGGGATTGTCATTGTCACTCACGCGATGGGACAAACTAACAAGTCATATTTACTCAAGATTACTTTCTATCTCCATGAAAGAAATCTAGTGTGTATACATACATGCTCATCCATTTCATGCCATCCACTGCACCACCTCCACTAGTTCCAAGTTTATTGTGTGTGACTTAACTTTATTATTATCAGTCAGATTCCATTCACGCACTTATTTTCCCTTCCAAAACTTTTTGCTTGGGTAAACAGAGAGTCAGTCCAGTCTGTATCTTTTCCTGTCTGGTCCGGGTGATTTCAGTGTGTGATTAAAGTTAAGATGCTATGTTCTTCGTACGTACATGTCCGTTGAAGTGACAGTGAAGAGAATGTAGTCCAATATTCTCACAACCGCATGCTGGTTAGTTGCTCCTGCTTTGACAGGTGAATGACATTAGAAATAATTGTCAAATCATTTATTTGAGATAGAGTCATTTAATCTGTATTCCGTTCAACGTCTTTGGCTGAGCTTGGATATGAGATGGTATGGACGGAGCAGGACAGGATAGACACGACTCGAAGTAAAAGTAATAGATTGGATTGGATTACGGATTGTGGTCACTTTTTTCTGAATATATTAAACCGGTTTTAACATCCCCTGACTAAATCACATCACCTGCTTAACGTGTGGATGGATTTTGGAATGGAGTCACATAAATTGAACAAACAATAAAATTTAAGAAAACATGATTTCAGGCTGGGAATTGGTGAAATTGGCATTAAACTCATCTCTCCAACGCAACAGGAGAACTAGCCAAGTCCTTGGAATGCAATGCCCGGAATTCTCATTGTCTTTGCAAACAAAGTTGTGAAGGTACAATGACCATACTGAGAAAATCATAGCATAGCAGACATAGTGCCATTTTATGAACAGGGTTCCCTTTTTACTTCATTTAAAATTATGGTTATAAATAAAACAGAACACGGAGGAGGAACATGGTCCATCCGCACCCATCCGCAGTCATTTTACTTTTGTCAGTTGAAGATTGACAAGACAAAAGAATACAGCATCATCCTCAGACTACCCGGGGTCCAGGTCGAGACAACTCACGAAAATCGGTTTCCTTTTCACCAAGTCGACGCGTTGAGTTTAGCAATCTTACGCTCATCTGCTTTGCGCAAAGGTTTTAGACTATCTTAATACATGGATTCTGTAAATAATAAATTATTAAGAGCAGCTTGATCCTGTTTTGAGTTAGACAGGCTGTAGAATAAAAAGCTGCTGGAGACAAGACGAAGGCCTGAGCTACAATATGATGGAAGTTTAAAAGTAAATCAATACATGAGTACCGTTCTCGTATTGATTTACCTAGGCCAAACCTTTCTCTTGTTCTGTTTTATAAAACTAATATTACATTTTCTTCCCTCCTTGCTTGCATGCCAATCCCTACGCTACTTGCTCCATGTGCATATGTCCAGCCGCTCAGGTATGAAATGGAAATAAAAAGAGAAAACTGAAACTGACTGACTGCATTGCAGTATGTGAAATGGTTTGGAGAACTGAGCTGTATTCTTTTAGAGGAAATAAAATGAGCGAGTAACTTGATATGGGTTCGATGGGTCTGGTTTATTTAGGAAATTTCGAGGACTTTCCACTTCTCTTATTCTCAGGTTCCTTTCATTTATTTCTTTGCTTGGCCTGCCTGCCATTCAGCCGCAGACATAGACAGCCAGCCCTTCAGTTTAGTTTTCCGTTTCTTTCATCATCCAGTTATTATTTTATTTCATTATCGGACGATGGGCTAAGGTTCCCTCCTACTACCTACTCCGACCGATTCTTCCCATGGTGCATTAAATAATACGGCGAGAAACAAACAAAAATAAACTGACTGAGCTATTCTGCATCGACTCTTCCACCCTTTCATCTAAATCAATTTATGAAAGTTAAAAAACAAGACTAATATTCTTAGTTTATGTTTTGAATTTGAACAGCAACAAATTACATCCTGCATCTTAATTTTCAAAACATGGACTCCTCCAATGTAAAATCTATTTGCAAAGGTTTGACGGAATATGAATCATGACTTTGTATCGAATGGAATACCATTTAGAAAACCATTTGCACTCAGGGTTGAAAAATGAATAGGTTTGTTATTGTTTTTTGCTCTTCAAAAAGGTAAAGGTACACTGCGCAAATAGGTTGAGGATGAACGAACACGGAACAGGGCAAGCCAATTCGGGTCACACACTAACACTGTATTCTGCATTGTGTTGTGTTGGGAAATCAAGCGGGAATTGTGGTGTATCTTATAATGCAATGGCGTGAACAAACTCGACAAGGAACCGACCCTTAAATAAGATGACGAAGGGTATTTTTCATGTGCTGTGTTTTCTTTTGAAAATATCCCTGACCTTATTCTCATTTTCCCGAATCACTTTCTCAACTGTGATTTCAAGCACGCACTTTAGAAACAATGCATAAAGCTGAATAGCCAATCTCAAGTCAGGATCATAACTTCTTGTGGAAAAGTAGAAAGAAAATTCAGTAAGGTAACTTACCCGTTCCAGATAAAGAGGTAGATCCCTCCGCTAATAATTTTCTCTCAAGCTTTGTAAACCCAATCAGTCCACTAAACCTGAGCTTTGAGAATGTTTTAAGTACTAATTTCGCAGTTTTTCATTCACTTATTTCCAAGTGTATGAACTTAATTGTGAGTCAATTTACGCCAATTTCTTAAACACTTTAATTACATATGATTTTAGCCTTGTGGTCACCTGCTTAAATATGTTCGTTTAATTAGCTCACAATCACTGGACAAGTGCGTCTTACAATATATTATACAATTTACGCATGTTTTGAATTTCACACAGGCACCCAAATCCACGTGCTAAGTTGCGAACCGGAAAAAGAAAGTTTTCCTTCACCCAATAGTACTTCTTCACTCTCTCGAGTCTGAACCTCAACTGAGGATGAAATTGGATTGGGTAACCCTATTGAGATGAGGCAAATCCACTCCGAGGGGTAGTTTTACTTTACTTTCATGCATTGAATGTACGGCACGTAGTATGGTTTCAGGCCGAGACCGACCCGTGTGAGATGGGTCCAAAAGGATAATCGTCCAGAATATGTATTTTGTTACGCAAGCCAATGCCCTAATTGCCACTGCACTTCTGCATCTGCTACTTGCGAATATATTTCTTAAAATCTAATTACTTTTTCTCAAAATGAAAACAAAGAAAGACGAAGACACTGTCGGTTTGGAATTACTTACGATAAAATTTATACAATTGGATAACTGATTAAGTAAAGGTAAAAATGGTGTGACGAAATAAATATAAGGCTTCACATGAATAAAAACATTGTTTAATTTTTAATCAAAATGTCCACGTTATTTGTAGAAACTGTCAATCAACAATAATTTTCGTGGATACAAACACCTTAAAACTCAAAGGTAAGGCAGGTTACATAAATTTACAAGCTCCAAACACTTATACAACACTGACCAACATTTTGAAAAGACAACTTATATATTGTTTTTTTTAAAATGCCATTTTTTGTAACCGTGAATCGGATCTTAACCCTGAAAGTATTTTTGAAAAATGCAAATATTGAATCTTTGACTTATAGAAGAACCGACACTCGCAAATAAGTTAAGTTTTGTAATTTATCTAATTTCTGGTATTGATAAGCCAGGTTTGATTTGCCCCAGGCCCTTCACAGTGCGATATTATTCTCTTTTAGATCAATTAACTTTGAAGACTTTCCCATGACACATCAGCCATTAAGGTTACGCCGTATGGCCTATGTTTAAAACGTAGACCTGATAGAAGAACCCGGAAAACTATTTTCTAAGCATTTCTTTCTAGAGGCCAATTACTCCAATTTAGATAAACCCTAAATTTCCTTTGCAAGTTAATGACAAGCAATGAGCTGTCGGTTGAGCCACGACGAAGAGCAGGGAAACTCCTTCGACTCTTTCAGACCCTACTTAAGACAAATAGAATGTAGACTCCACTCCAGCTCTATCCTATTTGATGATACTTTGTATTTGCTTACTCTCAGAATAGCAACGCCCTTCTCTCGTAGCTCACTATGGATGAGAAATGAGCTATACACGACTGCTCAGAATAAATCATAATTACGATGCTCATATTTTTTCATCTGTCAGCACAGGTATGCCCACATCCTTTGACTCTGAAGAATGTGTCTCACCAGAGTTGAACGCACAGACAGCATCATCGGCCAGGGAGAGGAGGAGAGTGATCTCGGTGATTTAAATATATGAACAAAAATCTTCGGCATGCACTTGTATTTTGTATTTGTATAGATGCACCCAGTCAGAGTTTTTCAGAGACTCATATTTTCCCCTGTTCTACTCTCAAAGTTTGGAACTTCTAAATTTAGAAGTTGGTTATTAAGTATGAGCATGAGGGACACGATCGACTTGTGCCCAAATTGTCTCTCTCTTTTTTACGCATTGCATTGCTCTGAATGCTCCAATGTATTTATTATCTATTAGGAAAGATATACAGCCAGTATGTTCTCTCTTGCCTCACACTTCCAGTTCAGGTTCTTTGCATTCATATCATTTTGTGAGGTCGTTATGTTCGACATTTCTCTAGCTGGAGAATTCAGATGTGGCCTTTTAAAACAGGACATATTTCTGCAGTCTAAATGTCAATACAACAACAGACCATTTTAGGGCACTTCCCTTCTTAAACAGTTTCAAGTGTCGGATTAGAATGTGCATTCATTAATCATTTCTAATAATTCAGTTGCACAAAATCAGAGAATAAACATGGGAAAATATATCCTAGAAATCCAAAATTTTCATAGTAGCAATTCAGGAATAAGTATTTAGATAATCTTTCCAAGTTGACTACAAATACTTCGAGATCCCGATGTAATTTCTGTTACATTTTTCATGTTATTATGCATTGTTAAGGATTAATGGAAACTTTAAACTTGACTTAACTGTAGAAGTAAAGTGTAGAATGGACTTGTGGTAGTAAACTGCGGCACATGATGTCGTGAGTGTTGAAAAAAAGCGTAGATGGGTTAGATATAAAATCAACCAACTCGTCCCCCTGAGATCTCACCTATAGTAAGTACCACCGGCATAGCTTGACTACTAAGATCTTCCTTACCACACCACAACATATTGCAATGGAAAAATACAAATTGTTGAAACACACGCTGACTAGTTTATAAACTATTAAATGTATTATTTTAAGGAAATGTATCAGATTTTTGTCCATGATGTCACTGTAGTGTGACAAGCGATAAGTTTTTAGAAAATATATAAAAACTTAAGCAAGACAGGAGTTTTGACAGTACGGTCGACTGTACTCGGAAACATTACTAAAAGCCTTACCTGATGTTAAACAAATATAGCAAAACTTCCTACTTTGTTATAATACATGTCTTATTTTTTGCAAAAAAATGTTTGTACTTGTGTTACTCTATTAAAAATCATGTTTGTCGCATGGATTTTCTAGTCTAGTCAAATTAATTCACATCAAGCTATTAGTAATCATGAGGAATTATAAGATTTCATACGTCTCTAGTTCAAAACTGACAATACCAATACTCCCATTATTCTAACACAGTGAAATACAATGTTAATGCGTGTCGTCTCTAGAATATTGATTGCAATTGATTCTCTAGAATGGATTTTGAAACATGATGGTGCAATGTCTCGAGACCAGCAAAACATGCAATGTTATTAGTTCTTTTTTCATTATTTATGAAAACCACAAGTCTGCAGGGACTAACATGTCTATTCTTCCTATCGGATTGGTTCATTTTACTATTCTATAATTCGAACTTCAGTAGTTGCTGAGTGCCCAACCAAGTAGAGTCAGTACAATTTTGCGTACACTGAAATTTTTTCCTTTTACAAGTTTTGCTCTGATTTGGACAACCGTAATTTCAAATCAGTGAAAATATTAATCACCCAGATCGTGCGTTGATTTTTTCAGCTGGTTGATTTTAGTCCACTTCTTAAATTAGACTATCACAGTTTTAGAGTAGACAAGGCCAGACTTCAATCCAGCAAGTTTTACTTAATCATGAGATAGCCATGTTCACTAGTTTTCCTCGAAATGCGTTGTCTTACGTGCACTGTGTACCTGTCTGCGGCGTAGCGTAGCGTAACTCAATGTCTGGGACCTTCAATGCAAAAGGATAGGTCGTTTTTTATTTGTACAATTTGCTCACTCATTGTCAAGGTTAGCCAAAATTGCACTTGCACTTGAACGGGATCAATGTATTACACCTTCTAATTTCACCTACAAATTACTCGGACTTGTTTAACTCTGATTGTGCTTTATAATCCACGGACGAGAAACTAACCTGTTGGTATGTAGTTATGTTAATTTAAGTAGAATATCACAATTTGAGCGGCTGAGAAATTTCTAGCAATCAATACATTTTGTAGAAATATTTTTAGAAGGCCCGGCCTGACTCCTCTTGAATTGAAGGGGTTGAAGTTGAAATACTAGCAGCAAAGAACCCCTGGTTGGCCACAGACAGTAGTTTGAAGAGAAGTAATTTTACAGTGGTTGTGATGATACCTGAGCTTAGCTAGAGTTGAGGTTGGTGTAACTACCACACCAAGTGAGACTAACTAGTCTCAGTCTCAGGTAGACGGTCAGGACGGACTAACAAATGGAGTTAGTTGAATTAGTATTGCATTTGCGAGCATCAGTTTTATTTTTACGAGCTCACTAAACTAGAATTATTCTTTTCTTCGCTGGCCATGCATTTATTGTGCTAATAAAACCGGAATTTAAGCTTGATTTTGATCCAATGAATTTATTGGCAGTTTTCCGAGATAGTTGCTGGAGTCCAAGGCCAAGATTGTGTTGCCATTTATTTAGATTTTTCTACAATTTCATAGTTCAAGTGTGACGAAGTGAAGTTTGAAGGATTCAATATCAATTATGATTGGTGAATCAGAACGACGCCTGCAACTGAGGCGACGATGTGTATTTACTAAAGTTCTCAGTGTACTTTTTACATTAACATTCTTTTATAATGAATTTGGGAAAAGTGCTAATGGTCAGTTAGTGGATCGCATTGATTTTAATGTTTTCCCCAGGAAAGACGCCAATCTGTACATTCGCTCTTCCACCGATTACAATTCCTCAATTTTGTAAGTTCTAAATTCAATATGATTTATAGAAATTTTGAAATATTTTACTATAGCAGAAATATTTGCAACGGAAAGATTTTTAAAATTTTCAATGAAATGCAATGTACAATTAACAATACATACTTTTTTGCAATTCCTGTAAATTATTGGATGTCAATATTAGAAATCTGCATGATTCTATATTTACAAGCTTCAAATATTTGACAAAAAGGTGTGAAGTGTGATATTCCAAAATCGGTATGAGGAATTTCGAATCTGTGTGTCAGTAAGACTGAAAATTCACAAACGTATAAATTCTTGATGAAATTTTATAATGCTTGCATAAGGTGTGCAGGGTGTGATTGAAAAGTTGTAAATTGCAATGTGAACGCGCCTATGCCCAAATGCCATATTTTATCTTCTACTAGTAAACAAATGTTCCTGACTTGATACTTCTAGTAGTCTAGCTAGCAAATGACAATGCTAGAATCGACCATGCATTTGTAATTTTGGCAAGAGCTGAACGTGAGAAGGTACATAGCATCAGATACTACCTTTAATCCATTACAAAGCACTCCAATCGTAAATCACGCAATTGGATGTGTCAGGGAGTGAAGAGATTGAAAAACAAACTCAATTTAAAATAATTTCGACAGGAAGTGGTGGGAGCGCCCTGTCTAGCAGTCAGGCATGTGAATGAAAACTCAAACTTCATTGACTTAAGTATTTTTCAGGGAAATCATTCGTTCCTATTCGGGGTGAATAATGAATTACTAATTTATTTGTGGTGGGGTTTAAAATTTACTATTTCTTGAGTCAGAAATTCTATAACATTGAATTCTGGTGCATTCACTCAGTTGGGGTTCTCTTGCCTGTCTATGCATCTCATTGTAGACTCGGGGATGCAGATTTTTCTCCTCTGACACATGTTTCCTTCAATTTTATTTTTTAGGCGTCTGACTCAGCGATTGTAGAGTAATGCGGTTAGGTAAAAATCACAAAAATAAAACTACTCCGTCTGTGTGCCTGTGCATGCTGGAACCATTCATTTTGATCATTTATTCATTCTCGGAGATAATGAGTTACTTCCCGGCAGGCAGGGCGGAAAGCAAACACGCGGAAAGGTAGTATTCAATGCACCCGCTTGCTTGCTAAAATAAGGACTCGTTGACTTGGATAAATTATAATGAATTATTATATTAACCAGAAAGGATATTTCAATGTGTTCAAACAAACCAACTGCTTTAAATAAATTAATAAATGTGGATTTTTTGAATCAAGATAAATTTTCTACTATTTTCTACGCAAGGCAATGATATGATATGTGATTAAGCCATTATGTTTTACCGTTTTTTACTTATGAAATAATTTTTTAATTGTATTTTTGTTTCAGAAATTATTGGGTTATAGCGCCCGAGGTAGTTCAACCAGATTCAATTTACAAAGTGGTTGTGAGTACATTTGGTGTATCTGATGTGGAAAAGCTTGACGTGGGGTTGTCAATTTTCAAAGACGGAACTCACATAAATGGAGCAACTAAACAGCTCAAGTTTGGAGAAACGGACAGTCTGATACTTCAGGTTCGTGCCTTGACCTTTAGAATATTTACTTGTTTCAAAATCCACAAGTTATTTTAATACCACACGTCCTTACAATTTATCCCATGAATCTCGCTCAGACTATTTAATACTTTTCTTCGTAAGGTATGAAGTTTATGTCGAAGGGTGTTGGACTAGTGTGGAAGTTCTATTACTGTCAATATCTATATGTATCTGTCTGTACCGCTCTATTATAATCTGGTTTCTCTTTCGCAAGCTTTTTAAAAGAACCATGTATCAGTATTATCCCCTTCAAATCAAACTAGAAGAACTTCTGCCTATATACATATATTCCCTACAGATTCCCGAGAAAATGACACAAGGAATTTACAGACTTAGAGTAGAAGGAAATTACCCAAAATCTCAAGGTGGAACAATTTTTGTTCGTGAATCAAATCTCACTTTCTCTGAAAAATTTCTTTCAATCATGATTCAACCCAATCGGCATGTTTACAATGGCGGACAGACAGGTTAGCTTCCAAAGGATCGGAAAAGTACAATGAAAGTATACAAACATTACATATTTTTTCAGTCAAATTCCGCATTATACTTCTCAAAAGGAATTTGCTTCCTTATGGTCATCCTGTTGACGTCTACATTTTGGTAACTGGTCCTAATTTTAATTTTGAGAGAATAATTTTGGAAGTTTGAGAAATTCTTGTATTTCTAAAGGATTCTCGAGGATTTATAATGCGAAGGTGGCCTTCGGTGCCTTCACTCATGGGTACGCTTAAACAATTCAAATGTCAACGATTCAAATTTTACAAAAAATTTTCGTAATTTAGGCGTTGTATCCATTACGTATGAATTGCCCCCTTACACTAATTTGGGAAAATGGAAAATCCAAGTCCACGTTGGGCTACAGATAGAAGAGAAAGTTATTCGGATTGAGAGATATTTTCAACCACTCTACGAAGTATGACAAGAAATCGTAAAATAATTACCCCATATCAGACTTCTAAACTTTTTAACCTGAACCGTTAGGTAGCAATTTCCATGGATCCATTTATAATGGCTGAGGCTGAAACGTTTAAAGCAACAGTAGCTAGCTTTTTTGGAACAGAAAAAGCGACGAATGGCAATGCTACAGTAACACTACTTGGGAGAAATAATGACAGGACAGAATGGCT
>WJEZ01002828.1:0-12317 GCA_009869925.1 Thalassaphorura encarpata
TTTGTTAAGTAATTGGATGCAACGAACGGTTGTTTAAGTACAATTACATAAAGTAGAAATACTGAGTGCATTTTGGCAACTCCACTACAACCGTTCCTTATGACATGAAAATCTTTGTGTAATTTGCTACTCGACGATATCCACGTATTTATTTGGTCAAACATTGCAACTGCCTTTAAATATGACTATGTCCAAATATTGAATTTATTAACTTAAAATAGAAAAATAGGGCAATGTGGAAAATGTCAAACGTTAGAAAATTCAATCCTCAGGCTGCAGTTAACAAAATTAGTCATATGATGTGGATAAAACAAATAAAACTTGATGTAGCAGCCACCATCAGAAAAAATTAGCTTAAAATGTGCAAAAACAAAGTACATTCATTGCAATATTGCAAAACCAACAACTTCAAGGGGCCACGGCATTCACTTCACACTCACAGCGTGAGGTCAGCACTGTCAAACTTTGGGCCTCGCGTTACAACAATGTTGTCATAAGATGAGGTTTGAATCAATTCCACTGCTTGATGTTTCTTTAAAACTAAAAGGGTATAAAATTTTTGTGCTACTTGTTTCCTTGTATTCCGAGAGCTACACATTGTTGTCTGGAATGGGATTGAGGAATCGACCTCCAATTTGGATTTTACTATGTGATACATTTGAGCGGCTCGCTTGTTTAGAACTCGCTCCTCATACTGCTCGTATGTTTCGTCTGTAGCTTGTTCCTCAGCCTATACAATTACAAATTCAAATTATATAAAAACCGTATAAAATACTTATTGCCAAAAAAGGACAATGTAAATATTGTCATTCTCACCGGTCCGACGGAGGGTGGAAAATCGTAATCGTCTCCTCCCCAAGGAGTTTGTGGTAAGACTGATCCAATAGCAGCAATAGCGGGTTCTGGAATAATAAAATTAATATTATGCAATCATACTGTGATTGGTGGTCATTAACGCAAATCATGTTATGACTTCCTTACCATGGTCTTGGTGCATATTTTGTAAATGAGAATCAACAGCTCCGTCATACCCCATGTTCTCCATCATTGACAAATTCATGTTAGAATTCATAGGTAAACTGTCATGTAGAAGTGACGGCGTTGCAGGTGGAATATCGCATCCTCCATTCAGAGATTCTTGATGAGAAGTGGATGGAAAGAAAGGATGAGCACTTGAACCAAGTACTGGAGGAAGTGAATGGTCTGTCCGCATAGTTTCCTTTCTGGGTGTGATAGCAGCTGAAAGATGTGGCATATCCCCTTCCATGGGAAGAATTGGTGGCATGTCGTTGGCAGAAGCATTTTCCAGTAGCTCTTCAAGTGGTTCACTAGCCTTCCGTTTTGAACCACGAGTAGCACGTTTAGGTCGCCCAACGGATTTGGCAGCCGGTGATGGAGTCGGGACAGGAACTGAAACGGGAGTATGAGGTGGACCAAGTGCAGGAGGTGGAGGCTCCCGCTCACCACCGAGTGGTTCCATGTTCTCATTATTCATATTTCCAAAATCTTCATTCTCGGCAGGTCTAGAAGTTAAGTGTGCTTGATAATTTCGAGCAATTACACGCGATGGAATGTGACGCCCAGGCAGTGCGAATAATTTCTCCACCCCTCCAGTTTCTTTCCAGTGCATGAGTCTTTTTGTAGGTGGGGCCAAATCCAAGGTGGTTACAATGTCAGATGTATCAGACAATTGTGCTTTCATTTCTTCCCCAGAAATATTTTTCACTTCATCTACAACCAACTTTCGCTTCCTCTTACTCGCTTGTCTCATTCCACCTAAAGCATACAGAAATTAAATCCCATTTTTATGTGTATGACAGATTAGTTATAAATCCGAATTTAATTTACCTCGACCAACTGGAGCTTCAATAGGTGCTAATGCAAATGATTCATCCTCGTTCTGCAGCAGTGTCGATTGATCCGCTGGATCATGCCCATCGTCATGTCCTCCCAACTTGTTAAAAATGTCTGGACGAGGAGGTTCAGCATGATCCGTTGGTGCTTCAGGCTGTAGTGGACTCGGTAGGTCCTCCAGAGCTAGCAATAGAAGGCGGTCCTCCAAAATCGTCATCAGAATCCATGTGCATTGCATCCGGAAGTCCACCAGAACTCGACGGTCCATCATGAGGAAGTTCACTAGGCATTGGAGGATCATCAAACAGTCCACCCTCAAAAAGCCCACCTGCTATTCGTATAAATAAAATATTGTAATGATTGTACCACTGAAGAATTTAAAATTAAAAAGCTTACCCATCATATCTTGTCCTAAAGGTGCTCCAAAACCGTCATCTTGTGCTACCATCAAAGATGATTTTTCTTTTCTGACTACACTGTCAGTGAAAGAATGTGTCGGCTCGCCGAAAAGACTGCTCCCACTCGGCTGAGTTGAAATGTGCTCTCTCATGAGTTCTGGTGTTTCTTCATTAAATTCCAAATCACCAAAACCTTCGTCTTGTGGAGCAAAACTCACTGGCCCAAAATCCTCTCTCATTGTGATTTCTTCAGCTCTCGATTGATTTGAAATTAGTTGAGCTTGAATGTCAACATCACTGAAAAGTACAGTAAATGATTAAAATCAAAATCATTTCCAGTTAAATTAAGTCATATTTGATATGACCATTGTTAAATTACTTAATCTCAGGGATCGCAGTGTCAAAATCATGAAAAACTTCTGGTAAAGTAATAGCATTTACTGCTGCCTCTCGATTTTCATCCGGTAAATCTACCATTCCAGGTCGGAAAGCCATTTTAATTTTAACAAAGGCTTCATTACAATCGGCCAAGAGATATTTTGCTTTCCTTGAATAAATTCTGACAACCCCAAGGAGTAGATGACCACTTGTCCGTAGTGCCATTTTTACCTATACAACAACGTAAAAGCATTTATCATTTAAATCCTCATTCCTACAATGCCATAATGTAAACAATGCATGGCCCATGTCTTTTTCTTTACCTTGGGATGAAGAATTCCTTCAACGGATTTTTCAATTGAAGTTTCAAAGACATGAGTCTTGGTTAATTTTTTGTCCCAATGAGCCGCTAGCCATATCCTGGCCAATGGCCCCTTTTTGGCCAAGACAAAGTGGGCGTAAAACATGTTGGTGCCTTGGCGGGTTCCCCTTGCTAGGAGGACAAGAAGATTGAGTTCACGGCTGCGGCGGTTAACACCGGTTCACTTCACTTTTATAAAATTTGACCGACAGATATGAATGACGGATTAAAATCAATAGGAAGAGGACTTTTCTCTTGTAAGAAGTACAGTTGGAGACTGATGATATTTCCCTCCAAAGGTAGGATGGGTCAACTCTTTGCCTCTGTGTTTTTGGCAGGGTGGTTGAGATAAAAGGGTGAGCAAAGTCCTTTCCCTCTGACGCGTCGGACAAAAGAGTGACGCTTTTACAACCATTCGTCTAAACACTCAACCCGTATACTCCCACAATGCAATCCCGCGGAATTTCATAAATCCTCATGTACATGTCTTACGACCTAAAAAGTTCCTAAAGCTATTAGACCGAATAGCATACATTGGAATCTGATTCTGAATTACAAAATTCTGTTATTTATGTTGAAAGAAATTACGGTTTTACTTATGGTCTTCCAATAATATTGACCATTATTAGTATAAGTTCTTCATAGAGAGTTCAGTTCAGTAAGTTTTTAGAAATACAGTTCTTCTGAAATTGCACATTTAGCAATATTTTTTCCACGAAGAAAGATGTACAATTTACTATTATAAAAACTAACTGGATTTATTAATTTGTAGGTGTAACGGCCTGGTTAATCGCGTACGAGGAACGTAGCCCAATAAAAAGGTCGTACAGTTGGAGTCGGGTGAAAGTTACTGTGGTCTACACTACAGGCGCAAGTCCAAACTTAACTGACTAGAGCAATTGTCCAACGGTGATTGGTTTGACTAAATTGAATTGGGAGTTTTTTCTGCTGTAACTTCATCTAATTTGAGAATGTCAAAATTGGACACGGGTGAAGGTGTTAATCGAAAGATGGACACAGTTGTAAAAGATCTGAAGGCTGGCATGAAGAATCTAAGCATGGTCTTAATTGTGTTAGAAATTGGAAAGGTTACGTTAGTTAAGGATGGACATGAAGTTCGAACTCTAAGAGTGGCAGATAAGACCGGAAGTGTCAATTTATCTTTATGGGGAAAACCTGGCACACTGCTACTGCCTGGAGATATAATTCGAGTCAACAAAGTGAGAGAATAAGAATATTTCTTTAATTAGTTGGGGCTATTCATTCGAAACTAATTTTTTCATTTATATTTTCCAGTCCTATGCCTCACCGTTCAAAAATTGTCTCACACTATACGTTGGGAAAGGAGGGGAATTATGTAAACTTGGGGACTTTTGCCTCGTGTTCAGTGAAGTTCCAAACATGAGTGAAGACGGCAAGGGCTTGACATGAGTCAGAGTCTATTATCTATCAGTACGGATGAAAGATGACTGGAAAAAAGTAAAACTCGCTCGCGATATTTCTAATACAGCAAACGCCGATAAGCTAAACTACAATTATAAAACGCATAATTTAAGAGAAACAACCGTTTGCACTGTTTTGAGTGTGTTCTGGAGATGTTGAGAGATTGACCTTATCTTCTAATTTCTTAAAATAAAGTATTGTCAAATAAAACATGGGAATTCCCTTTTGTAAATCACATACAATTTGTATTTTAGACCTGGCAGCATAACGGTATAGGGAAAAGGTCGTGGACCTTGAAGTTTTTTCACTAGATTTCAACATTTGATCGAGTTGGTCAGTTAAATGGTCACTTCTTTATCTTATTCAGCTTCGTCGGCCAAAGTTTTTTTTACGTTTTTGGGATCGCAAGCTTGGATCATTATTTTAGTGGCATAAATTTTAAAATTAAACTTCTTAAGCCAACTTTTAGATAGGGTTATAAGAATCACTCAGTATTAAATTGGCCAATTCTATTCTATAAATAATATTCTATAATTCATTTTCTATAAATTTTATAGAAAATTGGCATGATGAACGCATCATGCAAATTTTGTAAGCTTTTCGGCAATTCGACTTGAATTTTGATTTGCAAATGATCAAATAATGTGATTGAAATTGTGATACATAAGAAAGAGAACTGAGTATTTTCATTCTGTCTAATAGCTTTAGCTTAATTAATATTTTTATTATCATCCATTTAATAGAAAAATGACCTGTCAAAATTTCTATTTTTGTGTCAAATAATAAACGTTACGATTTACGGCTTCCAATTTGCTTCTAAAAATTGTACTGGGCGTTCCTCAATATTCTGAATAAAAGGGCGCTAATGCTAATGCCCAACCATGAAATCAATACTTTAATACAAAAATTAAAAAATATTCGACACACCTTTACGGAAGGTTAATTTCTGTTTCACGTAATTCATATGATGAAGAATGTAAATTTTGTTGGATTATATTTTTAATGTTGAGTTAAATATTTGGGTAGTTGTAAGTTGATGTTGACTCCTCGTGTCCCCCTTCTCATAAGGCAGGCAGCAAAAGGATACAAGGTTTTGAGATTCACTTTTCTCGACGGGCTCCACAAGGAAGGAAGGGAAGGACGATCCGTTCGTTTTGCATTGCATTTACGCAGAAAAAGGACATTCATCCATACAATCATTTCAAAACAAATAATTTGGTCACTAGTGTTTGGAATTGGAATTTATTATTCTAGTTTTGATTAAAATCCCAATCCACGTTGTCTTTATCAGTATTTGCGTGGAGCGTAAGTTAAGTTTGTGCAATAAATAAGAACGGTTGGTCGACCATTACAAGAACAGTATGGCTTCCTCTGTTATGAAGGTAATTAGTTTGCTACTTTTTATAATTTGTGTACTGGGTATTGTAAAAAGATGGATGAAAACAGACACTAGACTCTAATCATTCGAAAAGTAAGTAGATAGTCAAAGGATCGATCGATCACCAAGTCTGAGTTTAGTTTAGTACACATCCAAGGATGTGTTTAGTTGAGAATTATAATTGAAAAGAACCTGGGTCTGCCTGTTAAATAATTATGGATCAGTCATAAGAGTATGTTTGTTGGCTTCAGTTTAGAAGCGTGGAAGGAAAGGAAATATTGTCTAAATATGAACACATGGTTATATTTGTTATATTGGATCAAAAAAGGTAATCTATTTGTTTTACTTTAGGTGTCAAATGTGGAGAACCTCCCGCCTCATATCATGCGTGGTGTGTCCAAGGAAATTGTGTCACTAAGCCAGGAACCTCCGGAAGGAATTTCATTACATTTGAATTACGATGATCTGACTGATATTCAAGCCACAATTCAAGGGCAAGGTACTGTAGTTCAGTTTGTTCCTTTGTTCCTTGAGTTGTGTCGTGTCATGTGTCACATTTAGTCATATCCTTAACATTCAACAGCTTTGGGTTCGTTGGTTAGAAGCTAGACGAATGCTATAGGAGAACTAAAATGGGTTGTATTGTTTTAGGTACAGTTCCAAATGTATTATCATTTTAATTAAATTACAGAGGGGACTCCATACTTCGGAGGAGAGTTCAAATTGAAGCTAGTTTTGGGTAAAGATTTCCCTTCATCTCCACCCAAGGGTTATTTTATCACCAAAATCTTTCACCCAAATGTCGCAAACAGTGGAGAAATTTGCGTTAACGCTCTGAAGAAGGATTGGAATCCTGAACTTGGTCTCAAACACATTTTACTGGTAATTGCTAAAAACTTAACTATATTATATCATGAATACTTAAAGTGCTTAAATCTGTTTTATTGTGCAGGTAATAAAATGCCTCCTGATAGAGCCAAACCCAGAATCAGCACTGAACGAAGAAGCCGGAAAGCTCCTGCTCGAAAATTATGACCAGTTTTTTCAACGTGCATCTTTGATGACAGAGATTCACGCAAAGGCAAAGTCCAATTCACCGAGTCCGACAAGGAAAAGCAAAGTTCGCAAAGACAAGAAGAAAACCCTCAAGAGACTGTAAATAAATGGATCCGGTGGGCGATTGGCATCTTTTTTGTACGTACAAGAGACACTGGTGGCTTTCTCTTGTGGAATATCCTCAGGACTTTCTGTTTTGCTATTCAACGCTGTGAGTTATTAAAATTCGTCACTAACTAATATTCAAGTAATAAAAGTTACACTACTAAATCGCAAGTTGACTGAATCAATTTGCCTTCACTTCTTTGTACGACTAATTCCTGTGAAGCCAGGTCATAGTAGGTTATTTGCATTTACATTGTGTGATTGCTTGACTAATTTTCCGTATTTATTTGGTAGAAATAATTTTTTTGGTCTTCTAAGCTTTTGTTATTATCACGAATAAGCTTTCTTCGCCAAATAAATTGTGAGAAATGAAATTAAGAAAAAAGAAGTTTTTGGAGTAATGGAATTCTGGTTGCTTTCATCCTCTTCCTGAAGGCTTATTGTTTGAAGCCGTGGTCTGCGATCCCGTCCAAGAAATTTGATAGAATTAGGATTGTAAGAAATACTTCCAGGGCTTGTTTTGTTTTGAATTGTTCCAAGGGTACAAAATAACTTGCCACTTTTCTCTCTCGCTGAATTGATATTGGTCAAAACTTTAAACTAAAATAATATGTTAATTAGAAGCTCTGCATAAATTTTTTAGATCTGTTACTGTTACATACCTGGCGCTCAGAAATAGAGATTGGACTTTTGAGAACATAGACTCTTGGTACTGTAAAGCATGGGGGAACTGGAAAACTTCCAGTATTATAAAAATAGTAACTCGAATTCCGTGGAAGCAACCACGACGGAGAGAACTCTCCTTTTATTTTAATCATGTTATATTCTGCTTCAAAAGATTTTCCACGAAATTCCTTCGCGGCTCTGATTACTGGCTCCCACCTTGGATTATCAGGTCCATTGACCTTTATTTAAAAAAATTGTGGATTTAACGAAATCAGTCCTTTTACGGTCGCGATAAATTAATTTAACCTGTCCAAGTATTGAGACCATGACATAATTATCCTTGTTTGCACCTTTCATCGTGAGATCAATTCCAAAACTGAGTGGAGCCCAAAAGAACAGCATGTTTATTTCAATGGGATATCTGGTGTTAATGTTGTCAATTAGTTCAGATTTATCAAATAATTTGAATTGAATGGAATTTGATTGCCCTACTTTTCTCCATTTATTTGATGACTTGAACGTTCTTTTAATGCTTTTGAATAATCACAGTAAGAGATGTGAGCAAAAGTAAAGTCGTACATTCTGGACTGCATTTTTCCTTGAGAAGAATGACTTCTGTAGTCATCGTAGACCTGAAAACTTCCAAAACGACTCGGACTAATTTGAACTGGAAGAGAAATTAGTTTGTAGAAATTAAAACAAAATCATGCAAGTTGTGATTTCACTCACTTCCGTTATAAATGTCAAAAGGATGGCCAAAATTCCATGTTATCTTTTCTATTTCGGAATGAATATGAAAATTTAATCTTGGAGAATTTTTCTTATTCTCCTCTTCTATGGTGAACTGGAATTTTAAAAAGTATTTGAACAGAACGAGATTCGTCTAAAGTTTGAAATTGTATGATTGATAGACCTCCTCGATTTTAGATTTGGATGTTTGTATATTCAATGGACTGTATCTCCCAGTACCACAATAATTTGTTGTATCTTTAGCCCCTGGTAGTTCTCCCCATTTGGATGGCCCTGTACATTTTATATAGTTGCCGATAAAACTTGATGCGTTCATAATACTCCGTAGCCTTCAATTTTAGTGTTACAAACCAAGTGGGTCAGACTTGTCGTACGTAAATCGCATAACTGATGGATTGTGATCCGTCTTAATCTTCCTACGTCTAACTATTCCAGTTGAACCATTGCTGTTCACACTAATGCCCATCTCACTAGAAGTATTTTGGTTTGGTGTTGCTTCCTTAATGACCCAGCAGAACATCAAACAGAAAATAAAAATGTTCATTTTGGCAAAGCATGTAGCAAAACAGACTGATTTTATTGATAATATTGGAATTATAAGATTTTTTAAAAATGTTGCATAAAATATATGTTAATCTTGTGGGTCAACAAGCCAGGCACGTTTCCCAATCAATTTGGAGTGTGAGGTTAGAAGGGACGGATGACGGAATATCTTGTCATCCAATCGTTGCAACAGAAATACTTCTCATTTTAAATTGATCCTGTCCATTCCTGTTCTGATCACTAGCATCATCGTCATTGTTTGGCGCACTACTTCCTGGAGCCGAGGCTTCATTCATAGTTGAGCAAGGAGCACTACCGTCTGGAGTTACGACTCGTTTTTCAATGTTAACAAAGGAGCGAACAAGACCATCAACTTCAAAATGTTGAAGAAGTGCTTCAGCACCACCGAAACAAAGGCCTTCTTGTATTATCATAGCTGCAGGTGTCCGAATTGAAAATACTGGGCCTTTCCATTCAAGGCTGAGATTCTACATTTTGAGCATAACATTTGAATGTTTAATTCATTCAAATTCACAAATTTTTACCTTTGTTTCATTGTGAAACTTCAAGGTAGCCACAAAAATTATGTTATTGTTGGGATCCTTCTTTGGAGGTTGAACCCAAACCCACATCCAGAAATGAGGTCTAATAACCTCCATCATTACAAAAAATATCGAGTTAAAAGCTTTGATGTAGTAAGGAAGCCATTTCCGATCTGTCGAACATAAATTTGTATTAAACTTGATAAGAACTAGATGTAAATTAATCTGAATATAAGCAGAAGTGCCCAACCAGCGACGAGTGGATCATCAGTCTGATAAGTCACTTGGGCTGGTAGTGTGTCTGACCCGTAAACTTTGTGAGCATCCATGACATGATCCAGAAGAAATTTATAACGGACACAGGTTGTGCAGGAGGGTACAATGCAAGGGATTGGTCTACGAAATAAAGTTTTGAAAATAATCAAGAACCATTCTGATAAATATTCCCTATTTTAAGCTCACCGAAAGAAGCACGTTTTCTCATGACCCTTCATATCATCTCCCTTCCATTTAAGAAACGAACATCCATCCCTAGAATATTTACAAGACTGAGAATACTGAGCGATGAAGTGTTCAGCGAAGAAATTTCTTGTTCCAGTCAATTTTACACGACATGTTGGACAAGACACTACGTTTTGTCGACAATTGCTACAAATGATATGACCATTCTGACAGGTGTAGATTGGTGGAGTACATGTGCTAAAACATATTGGGCATTCCAATTCCTTGAGAATTTTCTCAAGTTGTTTTTTAGGGTCGTCGTTACTAGATTTTTGTGATCGATCTCCATCTTCAGTTGCACTGAAAAATTACAAACAGAAATATCCATTCTAATTCAAGTATTTTCGTATTTTGTTGCTAATTCGAAAAATAATATTCAAATTTCATTCATCTAATGTTTTTCTAATGGAGCATTCTCAATACTAATGTTTTTATTGTACTTTTGACGACTTAAATGAAGTCTTTTTGCCAGCCAATGCCAAAAGCTCCATTTCCATTTCAGANATGAAGTCTTTTTGCCAGCCAATGCCAAAAGCTCCATTTCCATTTCAGAGGCATTTCCACAAAATGTTTTGCTCACAATCACAGCTCTTAGGTGCCTTCGTATCCGTTAACGAATGCGTTCCTATCCCTTTTACCTTCACATGACCTTAATTTAGATGAACTGTAATTTAGAATCTTTCAATGTCATACATCTGTACCCTGGAGTATTGTACTCATCATTTGTACGGACTCGCAAAATACGTTTAGGTTAATGATCAAAATATTTTGGTGGTTTTTCCCTTCCATGGAAACTTAAGACAATTTAGAGTTAACTGCGTTTCCCAGAAATGTATTATTGCAACCTTCAAGTCTGGTCAATGTCAGATTTTAACTGTAATTAGGAGTTGTCCATACTATTTATAAAAGGGGACAAATTTTTCTCGCATATTTAGTTTCGTCACAGAGGCCAGAGTTAATTGGAAAATTTTAGCCGTTACAATGAAGTTTCTTTATTTTACTGTAATTGGTTTCATTAGTTTTGTAGTAGTGTTAGACTTTTCCCGAGCAGAAGTAACAAATCTAGACTCAAATAGTAGCGAAATCAATCCAGATTTCCTCAACGAATCAGCTAATTTATCACAGGCATTTTTGGATTGTGCAAACAAGTGTAATTTAGACAAAAATTGTGTTGGGATTACACTTTTCAAATATTTGGAAGGACGATATTCCCCTGTGTCAAACCCTTATTTCTGTAGCACTGATTTGAACACTACAGTTCCAGCTGGGAGCAAAAATGGCAATGGAACTATTGCGTATAAATTAAAATTTGGAAATAAGCTCAAAAGAGTTGTTCGAAGACCCGTATTAAGCTTGGGAAATTCCAGAAATATGCGTCAGGTTTCCTTTCCAGGATTTCCTGCATTGAATATGTTAAATGAATTGAAGAAAGTACGAAGTGAACGTGAGGTTAACTCATCTGATCTCTTCGACTTCGATGCAGAAAATATAACATCCATTAAAATTGATTCACTTGATTCTACTAAAAATAAGCAGAATTCTACTGATCTATTTGCAACGGTAAATTTTTTATATTGGCATTCGTTATTCTTGGTTAATATTAGAATATTACAAATTAACTTTTTTAATTGGGGACGACTCTCCGAATTTAACTTAAGGATTCTACTTAATTTTTAATTCTAAGGAAACAACGGCTTCTGAATCTGGAACTGATGCGATCTCTCAAGAAAGCCTCACCAACATCACAAATGTTGATGCTCAGAATTCCAAATCAACTTCGATAGGAAATTCAGTCATCAATTCCAGAGTTGATGAATTGAATAAAACTGGCGAGTCTCAGTCTCAATCACATAATCCTGCCACAACAGAGGAAGAAGAAATCAACGCATTACTCAAAGAACTCGGAAGTTCAACAGTGAAAACGATAGAGACAAGTTCACTCAAGACAGATGACAATTTGGGATCCCCACATAATTCCTTGAATAAAGAAAACCAAACTGCTACACCTGGCATTAGTAGTGAAAGTCAGGTTCAAGCTAATAGCGGTGGGAAAAATTTGCTTGAGAAATCTACTACTTCTTCAACAATAGCAAATATTGAAAAGGGTAAGCTTGAGCCGACGAGGCTTCCAAATGTTAGCAGTTCTACTGAACAGACGATCATAAATTCTACCACTGCTGTAAACATTACGTCTATTCAATTGTCCAATTCGATTAATACAACTAAGAGTGAACTTAAGAACAGCTCTGCTATTTCTCCCAAACCACAAGCAGTCACTAGTGGTGTAAATTCAGGAGTTGATTTGATGAGTACTACTGGGATTGAAGATTTGCATAAAAATT
>WJEZ01002829.1:0-12315 GCA_009869925.1 Thalassaphorura encarpata
TTCAGCCGAAGGATTTCTATTGCTCGTTGGCAACTCAAAAGAAGATGCATATGGATTGTAAGGGGCGACTGGAATGATATCTGGAATTTTCGTGTGTAATAATGGTTTGATGCTTCGACTCAATTCGTCAACAAATCTTTCCTTAAGTGTAACAAATGATGGTCTAGCTGATGGATCCTCTTGCCAGCATTCTAGCATTGTTTCATATCTGAAAATAACAAATTAGGAAGTTTAGAATCAAATATGACATAATTTCAGTCCCTTACATATCATCCGTAGCAAACTGAGGTTTCAATAATCTGAGTCCAGAACTTAAAAATCCGACCAAATTTCCCCAAGTGGGCTCGACTGAGTGTTCAGTTTTGTAAGGGTCTTGGCACAAAGAAAACATTTCCCACAGTGTAACCCCATAGGACCACACATCACTTTGAGTTGAGAATTTTAGAAAATTGAGTGCTTCAAGAGACATCCATTGTATCGGCAAACATTCCTGGCGTATTAGGAATACAGGCGAATATCAAGATAAAGTTCAGATAAAAATTTAAACAAATGTGTGTGAGTGTTTACCTCTGACTTTTTCTCGTAAATTTCTCTCGTGTAAAGTCGCCTGGAGAGGCCAAAGTCTCCAATTTTGGGAACAAATTTGTCCGTCATGAAAATGTTCCTAGTGGCCAAATCGACATGAATCACCTGCAAGAAAATAAAAAAGCAAATTTAATTGTCAGGTCTTTTCCTTAAGGGAATTAAGGCAACTAACTGACCTTCTTAGAAGAGAGATGTGCCATTCCATTGGCGATATCTCCAGCCCATTTTATCAGATCGAGTGTAGAAAACCCAAATGGGAGTTTGCCTCTATTAAAGCAACCTTTGTGAGCAGTAATAAAATCCTTCATACTACCTTGACTGCAGAGTTCAACTGCCATTAAAACCTTTCCTGATATTTCAAATGTGTGAAATTACTGCAATGAAACTTCAGTTCTAATTTCCAACATCTCATTAGTACTTAGTTTACCTTTGTCCAATTCCCGAGTAAATGCACCTGCCAAACTGGCGACATTTGCATGTTTCCCAATATAAGACATGATTTTAATTTCTACCAGAATTGACTTTAACTTCTCTCGTGTTACATCCACTGTTATCATTTTAATGGCAACGTCCTCCATTTCTTCGTTGTTCGTTTTGAGCTTTCCTCGATACACAACGCCAAAAGCACCTTTACCCAATTGTGTGAGATCCGATTTAACTATATAAATAAATAGAATTCAATTATAAATTGTTAATAAATTGTTAGTGGATTAGAATCAACTACATTGTACCGTAATGAAAATTGCTCTTTGGAAATTCAAATTCCCTCTTATAAGGCAAACGTAATAAATCTCCATAAATATTATTCTCATTTTCGGGTATCTCAATTAGTTCTGCTTCTACTTCGGCAGCAAAACTTTCTAAATCTGTTTCCGTTTGCGCTGATCCGTCTAAAAAGTCCTTAATGTCCTCCTTAGTCAGAAGAGGTGGAAGTCTCGAAAATCGCCAACGAATCACAAAGATTAGCATTACAATAAATGTTATTGTGAGGGTGGCAGCAATAATTATAAAAAGTCCGATGTCATTGTCTATGAAATAAAAGGTTATAAAAGACAGCTGAAATCTGAATACATGGGGTGGCTGGAATTTTACCGAAAAGTTCCTCGAGTTCAAGAGAATCACTTCTCCATTCTTCCGACCCAATTAACGGAGCAAAACATTTGATTTTGCCAAGACTAGGAATATTTGGAATCGTTATGTTACTCGTGATGACTCCAACCGTGTCATCACGCGTAGAATTTGAGTCAATTGACAAATCTAATAAGCAAAAACATTAAAAAATCATGTCATGTTAAATATTTGATTTGATTTGTATTACCATCAGCTGTGAGAATAGATCCATTTCGAAGATGGAATTCCCAATGCAAATCCTTTGAGAATGTAAAAGAAGATGCTGTGCATTCCAAGTTTAATTCTTCCGTGCTATTGTTCAAGTGTTGAGTAATTTCAGGATTTTTTGCAATAGAACGTTCATCCTCCACTATTGTTGCTGAGACTGAATTTTCAAGAATTGGCTTTGCAATAATTTCATTGTTTCAAAATGTTTAATCTACTTACTGATAGGAGGTTTCTGAAAGTCATTAATGCATCTCAGGTAACTTCCAAACCTAGGCATTGGGTACGTGCAGCATTTTCCGAGCTCTCCTTTCTGTGTGCATGTTTTTCCATGCCAGTACGCCTGAAATTATTTCAATAAGAGCTCCTGTTAGCGTGTACAGGTTACTAAATGGTCGACTCGCAGGGAATGGTAGCTTACTCCGTATCTTCGGTCTGCCAAGAAATTACAATGGTCCAAATTAGAGCAATCGACCAAAGACGCAATTTGCGGATAAGCAAAGCAGCATTCAAATTCGCTCGTGTCCCGATTGAGTGTTAACCGTGGGACCAGGTCGGTTGGAAGAGTTTCTAAAAATTTATTGGTTGCAATAGTAATTTTAAATATTCATAAAGTTTCTTTTAACTCACTTCTCATTGGAAGAACTTGAACAAGAGTGGCACCTATGACATCAGTTGCTGATTCTGTACACCGATAATGTCCTCCTTCCCTTCCATTTACAGGATCAACTCTGATAGCAAATCCCTGGGACCCATCGCGTCTTATGTTTTCTCCGATTTCAAGGAGACTCCAATGCTTTACATTATAGATTGATTTCTAAATTACGAAAAAATGTATTATTCTCTATTAGTAATATGCTCAGGCTAGAAATTCATTCAATCCTCTCACAGTTTCGTTTTGTTCGTAAAGTGATTTCCAGAGGGCAATTGGAGCATTAGGTGCACCCGTGATGCAGCCAAGACCAACCCATTCATCCCCAGGATTTGGTCGAACTGATCGCAGGCCGGTTCCACCAACGAGAGCTTTGTTGGCATTGACTGTAATTGGTGATTAATAGAACTAAATTAATCGTTATCTAAATGAGGCAGAATATTTAAATTAAGCATAATTACTTTCAAAATAACCGTAAAAGTGTTTCTCCGACCCACCATACCGAGGCGAGCATGCACATGTATATTTTCCACTGAGCAAAGGAATCCCACGAATATAGTAATTTGATGTCAGACTGGAAAAACTGGATTGAATCTGTAGTTCAGATTTGAATGGAAGTGATGAAGAATTTCCATACTTTCTTGTAGGGAACACGAGAGGGGTTGGTCCGTTCTCGGACAGATACTGTCGAAATTCAATTCGCATCACACATTCATTTATTTTTGAATTTTTTTATAGTTAATTCAAACTTACTCTCATATTATCAAATGTCCAAGTCACAGGACAATTTGACTGGCAAGTAAATGCAAGATTGAAGGAAATCTCGCCCATTGATGCGGATATTTCGAGCACGCCTGATTTTTCAAATGTTTCTCGAATTTCGGATTCGATATGAGGAATTGAAGGTGTTATTTTAATAGAGGTTAATTTCATTTCAATAGCTGCGTTGATCTTTCGATTTATCTGTGCTTTTGCCACACATGCGAGGAGAACAGTCAAAATTAGATAATTTGAGAAACTCATCTTGCAAATCTTGGAAATTAATTTGTATTCATGCACCAGTTTTGTTTTCACTTTTTTAGAAATATTGTATGGTCATTCCAAAATAAAAAGGTTAACTCCAGAATAAATTAGAACTTTGAGTATGAATTTAATTTTGTCCTTAGGGTAGTTCAACGGAATTTCTTATTAATTTTGACTACACAATTTTCTCATTAATACTAAATGTATTTATGAACCTCTTGATACAATTCACAGGCAGAGACTACACTTTATCTTCCTTGCAGTCAGAGTTCTGAGAATCAAGACCTTACATAAAGTTATCATGACATGAATATTACAACTTGTTCATTAGGAGTACACTAAAAGCTACGAATAATCATACTTAATCTACATATGTAAATGTAATATGCATTTAATTTATGTATTCCGTATGATTCCTTGTATATTCAACTAATCGTTCATGCAACATGTATTCTATTTTATTAATCTGCTCAACTGAATAGGATTAAGTTAAAGGCTATCTCATTTATTTTTATCTTCGTAGAATTCGGAATGTCTTATTTAGTTTAAATTTTAAATATGACCCATTGAAAGTGTTTGTAATTACGAATTTATTGGTTCAACTTGAATTTTAAATATCGAGGGACAAAATTCCGTATTTTACAGAATTTTGTACCCATGGTTACTGACCATAAAAATAAAAAATTCGACAAAACATTTTTCTAGCCTCAATCGTTCAACTAATTTCATGTCACTATTCCAGTCGAGGAGGAGAGTTTCGAAAAAATCCGAAGAAAAACCAAGTTCAAGTGTTTTAATATAAATAGTGAAGTGAAAGTGGCTTGAAAATAATGAGCAAATAAACTGCAGAATTAAAGTTAACAAATAGTATTGGGTTCCAAATCGTCGACAATTCCAACATTTATTTCTTTGCCGCGCGCGCGCCGCGCACCGTGCCGAGTTAAATCCTTACTGGAAAGTTGCTAAATCGTATGGAGCTTCTATTGGCTATCTCAGATTTTCTCATTATCTCAGATTATCTCAGATTTAAAATTTTGATTTTAGAATAAGTTATTCAGAATAGACTGTTACTTTTGGCTCACCCTGTACATGTATGATTCACGAAAAGGTACATAAAAATCTCTTCACTCTTTCTAGCACGATTCCGCGTGCGCCTCATCAGAGAAATGTTGAACGAAAGACGATTTTTATTATGCTCTTGGGATATTGGGGAGGCGTCCTCAGTGTTATGGATGGAATCTCTGTCTATAATCTGAATGTACAGGGTTCGAATCCTCGGCTTTCTCTCACTTTTTCTGATTTGCATTGCATTATGCACAACGGCTCTGTGGGTATGAAGAGTAGCGACCTTCGTCATTACGGTTATGTATAGCAAATCAGCCTCATTGTTGGCATTTCTTTTTCTTTTAAGGAAGAAGGATCATCTCTTTTGTCCCTTACTTTCTATAAATTCTTGAATTTTAAACACTATTAAGAGCATTCCAACTTTTCCGAGCTAGAACATGAATAACTCCGAGGTGACACCCAATAGTAAAAATGAGAGTGAAAATTTGACTGTGGTGGTGCCAACTCAGCTAACTACTGAAGAATCTCCAGCTGCCTCCTCTGACCAAGCTCACGTCAACACTCTGGGAGAGCCACGGATCGTAGCTCAGCCGATATTAAGGAGACCCGAAGTTCCGGTGGCAACAGCAGGGCCACTGACTATCGGTAGAACTAGGCACACCTCTAGGCATCCACTCTTCCATCGTCCCGAATTCCAACGTCAGGTTCAACTCAACCGCATGCAGGAGATGCAACAAAAACTGAAGGCTCGGTTACGCAAATCCAAGAAAAACTAAATCCTAGAAAGGCCCTATGTGGTTGAAGAGAATTTAAATTGCATAGGTTTGATTTTTACATAAGAAGAATAAAATTTAAATTTAAATGTTATGGGAAGTTTGTTCTGTAATTGTTCGTTACGATTTTGTCGGGATTATTCATTGTGTGCCATTCGGTCTTTTATGCCCTGGCATTGCGTCAGCGTTTGTTTAACAACCAACGACATTAACACCCAGTCCTCATCACAAACAATCACACCGTACTAATCCGAATCAATGCATACTGACATCATACATAGCCTAGATTTAACTTTAGCTGCATTATGATACTCTAAATATCACCCTTAGCACAAGCAGTAATGTAATTGTCACATTTTGTTCAGGTGATTCATTACGCGTGGTTTGAGCATGTAAGAAATTTTGGATATAGAAACAATGAATTTTACAGAATGCACATGCAGAAACTAATTAGTAGAATTAGAGGCAAAGAATTTTGAGATGAGCCATAGAAGACAATGTGATTGAAATCTGTTAACAAGTGATCCAAGTAAAAATATAAAAATTAAAAAAGAATATTTATGTGGCAATCTGTCATCTCAGAAAACATTTTGCAATTTCAGGCTTAAACTGGATTAGAACATTTGCTTTTGCATGTGCTAGATCGGAAAAGATAGTTGAAAGTTGACAATTGTCGTGTGTTGGGTCAAAGGTCATTGGCTCAAGTAGCAACTCATGTTTATGTTGATAAAATGTATAAATAGATGCCGAATGTACAACAGTATCAATGATTCATGGATTGGACGTTTCTCCAGACATGGTTAAAATAGCTCGTTCTAATTATTCACATCTAAGATTCGAATTTGTACAAAGAAATGTTAATTAGTCAATTAAATTGAAACGTAATAGGAGAAATTTTGTATAGATTGCGTTGAAAATGAAGCTGAAGGGTAAGTTGATAACCAACAACAAACAACTATTTGAACTATAAGGCAGGCAAAATCGTTAAAAGTTAGTGGCAAGAGTTCCAATAATATTAATATTTTGCTCAATATGCCATGTTGTGTGAGACTCGATTTTACGATTTCTTAATGCCAACTCTTTTTCGCCTCTTGCTGCTAGTACATTTATCTTATCCATTTTCATTTCATTCAGCAAAATTCTCTTCGTGCATTTCTACCATTTTCTTTAAAAAAATCGGGATTAAGGCATGCCAATCTAGTAAAATACAATTGTGAAAACTAAAGTCAATAATATCAATTAAAACAAATTGAGTCAAGCTTTCCTAAATTCCAAAAACGCTATTAATTTTAGGCGCTGTAGCTGTTACAATTTTAACATATTTTCCTAAACCAGAAACGAATCTAATTCAATTCAATGGGTTTTTCCTAAATGGAACGTAGTTGATTTGCAAAAAATAATAATTGAAGAACAAATGCTCTAAACAATCATTCATAACCAACTCTTTATATTACAATTACCTCGTCCAAATCCTCAGTTAATTCCCAATTACTCTTCACCTCACTACTTGCTGGCAATTTACTCGACATACCAAAATACTTATGACAAATGGATTGAATCTGATTTTGAACTATAACCATTCCCTAAAATTTAAAATAATCTATCTAATAAAAATTCTTTCTCGCTAATAGTGTAATTTTAAATGCTACAATAATTTGTTATTTGTCATTGTCTTTTTGTACTTGTAACTTAACAAATAATTAGAAAAAACGCAGAAGATTTGATGGACAAAAGTTAAGATCCGCTGAAATTCCTTCTAAAGACACAAATATATAAAATTTGAAATTGTATTTTACACATGGAAGTTACAGCAAAGTGTTTAAAACCAAAGGATGTGAAAAATCTACGATTCTAGATGTTGCATTGTTAATAGATAACAAACCCTTCATGTTGAAAATTCAAAATCTGGCTTAAGTACACGCTGAAACCAAAATATCTTTCAAATTTAGAAATCAAAACTTATTTAGAACGGAATTCAGTTTTGACCGATTTCTAGATTCTGTAGTAGAGAGCTGGGCGAGTATAAAATTGTCATCTGTGAATCAGGATGTGAAATATTTCATTTTCCTCGTAAATTAATTAGGAAATTATTAGTACTAGGCAGTTTGAATGTAAGAGTGTGCTAAAAGGATGATAAATGGAAAGAGAATGAAAAGAAAACCATCTTGCCTCGTGGGCATGGACAAAATAGGAAAGGAATTTTGAGGACCAGAGGGTAAAATTGTTTACTTTTCTGGCCTCAGAAAGGAACAATGAACTTTTGAAACAACCGTAGTCTGAATTATTTTAGTTATTTTTGTTATTTTTTTAAGGTCATAAGGGTAAGTGAACGAAATTTCAACTACCTTGAACCAAAGGATGGATTTTTTGGATGGAATGCAGGTAAACGTGGACCCTTTGGGTTCAGCCTGGCTTCCTAATCGTAGTGCTTGGACGAGACAGATAAAACCTGTGTCTGATCCTCATGTAAAAGGCATACATTGAAAGAGGCCAAGCAACGGTTCTTTTATTCTAGCATGAGCCTTGACTAAAATGAAGATATTTATGGAAGGGTTCATGCCACTTGCTTGGCCAAGAGAAAGGACAGGGAAGGAAGGGATGATCAAATATAAAAGGCAACCTACGAGCCGGTTCACTTTAGGAGAGAACTGGCCATTAGTTGAAAAAGATAGAAACTTTTGAGAGTTCCTGCGTTTTGGCGTTTTATTTTAGTTTTTGCGTGATTAGATTGAAAAAAGATGGGAGCTTTAGCCGTACCCACCTGGAGATTGAAATCCCTAAAGTTTCGTGATTTTTTGGAGTTCCACGTCGTAGCACAAGAAATATTTGAAAATGTAGATGTCCAACGAACTGGAGTTGCCTTACTACAACTTCCTGATGAGCCTGTGGATGCAATTCAATTTAATAATCTGATGCAGACTAGCTTTTAATCTCTTGCTGGCGTTCGTGTGATTGAGGAAGTCGGAGGTCGACTCGCTTGTTTGCCTATTGAGAATCATTTGTATACGAGCCAAGGAACAGACTATGCGTCTCATGACGTGCTGATTGGACTTAAAAACAATATTTACGCGTTTCGTGGTCGAGAAATAACTGAAGAGACAGTGAAGATTTGTGGTCTGTTTTCGATTCTAGCGTGAAAGTTGATCGAATGGCAAAAGTTACGGGCGTTAATTTAGTGAATCCTGCCAGTTGTTATTTAAACCGCCAAGCTAATGGAGAAATTAACTGGCTAGACGGTCCACTTGGCGATGACAGTGAAATAGTTTTATCTTTGGGTCCCTTCCTGACTGGACTACACCTTGACCAGGGTGGGAAGTGGGAGTTGTTGAAGTTGCTATATGGACTTATGAAGATACTGATCGTGATTTCGCTTTTGAGCCTTCCTAAGTTTTTAAAACTACTCAAGGGTTGCTATCGAGATGCGAAAAAGAACAGAAAAGGAAAAAGAAGATGGTCCTGCCCGGCGTCAGCTCGGGCAAGCTACTTTGCATTTACCCCGGCCGAACTACGTGCAGCAGGAATCGATTTTACAATTGTGGTCCTCAAGCCCGGGGACATTTGCTTCCTGGCGCCAAATGTTTTTCACATGGTTATAACGATTCCAAGTAAAGATTGTCCAATTTCCGTTCTACAGGTGACTGATTTTGTCAGTTCCCATCCCGAAGAAGTCAAAAGAAGCTTGAATTTTTACCGTGAAAACTTTGCGTGTAATTGTGGGACACTTGAGCCATGTCATGGCAAAAAACAACTAACAGACCCAGAAGTGGATGAACTGTACAACACGGCATCCCGATTCGCCAATCATTATATCCTTTACCCAGACTCGATCAGAAATTCTGAGTCGAGTTGATGCTGATTTTAATTATTGGGAAACAAATAAGGAATGCGAGAATGTTTGGAATCAATGGATAAGTTCAGTGTCGGGTCAGGCTAAAGATAAAGAATTTCTAAATCTACTGATTCACGGCCAAGTAAAACCGGTAGAATGATGGAGAATTCTTTTAAATGTGCTATATGCGACCGCCGTTTGCCCTCGCAAGCTGCGTTAAAAGATCATTAAAAGTTATACAAAAGTCAAAGTCAGTTATCAAAAGTTATACATTCAATAAAAGTTTGAAGCGACATTTGCTAACCTGTGACCCTGCACAAGGCAAGCGTGCTTTTGCACATAAATGTGGATTTTGTGGAAAAGAGTTCGCGAGAGCGGACCATCTCAAGGACGAGATTAGATGTAAATACGGAGGAAAATAAGTTTGTTCCCCAGGCCACCCTATAGGGTGCTGATTTCCCTTAATCCCATATACGCGTCCTCCCTATAGGGATCCCTGACTTCTTGTATAGCTGATGGATGCCTAATAGCTATAAACTATAATAAACTAATTAATTAATACCATTTTTTATTGTTCTGGTGTCTTTTAAGTGTTAAGAGAATTTAGACCCAACTTGTAAAAAGAAAAATAAACGAAACAAAAACTAGAATGAAATAATATTTTCAGTGTAAAGTTAACAATTTTGGGTAACTTAAATAAAACCAACAAAATGTTAATTTTGAAAGAGGAATGGTGTTGATTATTGTGTCTATTTGTTTTGTTTTTATCAATTGGGCGCGCATTAGCATCGTTTGAAGTCGCTGGCTAAATTGTTAAATATGCTTAAATTGAACTTGAGTAAATCTAAAGTCAGTGAAATGGTTAGGCCAGGTCACAACACTTCGCTAGTCTAAATAGTCTTGTGAGACATCTATTGAGTTAAAAGGTAAACGAGTGGGATGCCAATTAGTTCGATGCACAAACAGAGGAGGGGTAGGGGGCAGATTTCCCTTATGAAGCAGAAAGGGGAAGGATATGAAGAGCATTTAGATAAATGCCATGTAAAAGGTTGTAGGTTCCTTATGCCTTCCTAACTAATGATTTGCAATGGGAGAAAAAAAACGTGAAGTCGAGTGGTTAACCTACGCCCAACTTGATTTAGAAGCTCTTCTCTGGGTAGTGCTTTGCGCAAAACAAAGAGAAGGGGTTTCGCCTTCTCGTACAGATTTTCTTACATTCATTTGCCATACCATGCTTGGGTTGCTCTTTCTTCTCGCTTAGTCTCCCATGTAAAATAAATGTAAATGGATTGGAATGAGGGTTTGGGTGATAAGTTTCGGATTGTGGGAGTGATGTTAGGTACTTCTCCTTGCCTCTAGGAATAATTGGATTGGAATAAATTAAAATTGGCCTTGCGCCGTGAGTAATCTTCACAAACAACTTGCGCAACAGCCTGACGGCTGTATTAAAGAGTTTTGTAAGAAATAATTCTTATGATGCCAACACTAATTTGGGATTCCCAAGGTTGAAGTACTAATGATCTGTTAATTATAAATTTTCTGGAGACCTTGCATTCTGGAGACAGAGCACGTGCATTAATTGTCTCACCTACGAAAAGAATCACAAAAAACCAAGCTCACAGAAATACTCCTGTGTAATTAATCATGTTGGATTTCCTATTGTTCTGACAGAATGCTTCCTTAATTCAAACTCATTAAGATACGGAATTAAAGTTATTTTTTAACCAATTGCTCTTGGCAGGGGGGATTGATTACAAATTGAATGACGCAAATTTAAAAGAACTTGAAGGTAAAAATTATTAAAATGCATAATTAAAACTGTTTTTAACCAATTGTCCTTGGCATGTGAAAAGACTCGAGTGACGCAAATCTATTCTCAGAATTTCCAAAATAGGAAGGCAATACCATTATTCTCTTTTTTCTATTCAGACCTTGACACGTGGAATTATTTTTAATTCAAGGCTAGTTTAAAAAAAAAAATTTAGTTTATGTGATACCGGGAAATTTAAGAAAATTGCGCGTCA
The DNA here is from genome assembly GCA_009869925.1 of Thalassaphorura encarpata. Classification (NCBI taxonomy): domain Eukaryota; kingdom Metazoa; phylum Arthropoda; class Collembola; order Poduromorpha; family Onychiuridae; genus Thalassaphorura; species Thalassaphorura encarpata. The sequence continues at coordinate 11,287 of WJEZ01002829.1, forward strand.
GGGTAAAAAGGAAAAAAACGGTTCGTGCACAAATGAATTGACTTGCTACTCGACTTGTCTACTTGCTAACGCGTTACACCTTCATACAAAAGAATTCTAAAAAAAGCTAGTCTGTCTCATAGGAAAACAAAATTATGTCGCGTCTCTCCACGCGAAGAACAATTACGATTGACAAAGGTTTTGCTAACTCAAATATATGATAAAAATTAAATTACGTTGTCGCGCATTGGGGAATGAAAATAAACGCACTTTGTCTCATACTGGGAATCAGTCAAAGCCAAATCTAGGTTAACTGTGAGGTCTACGCTAGGCACTTTGAGACTCTAACCAGGACCGGTTACTCGTCAATGGAATGGAAAGGAGCAGTGCAAGTACATGTTAAAAGGAATAAGAAAAAAAATTCGAGTCGAGCGCAATGTGCAACAAACTTTAATATTATCGCCTCCGAGCGTTTCTAAATTTACGAATTCGACGTTGATTATGATTAAGCGTCTTAGAATTGTGAGTGAAATTATTTTGAATAAGAGTAAGAGACTGGGAGCTGAACTGTGGAGTTTTTGTATTACTAGGGCCTGCTTCTATTGCGTTTACATTAAAAGCGACCGGGTTTGTCATTCGTTCAGTTTGTTGAATGATGCGCAATTTTTCTAAAACTTCGGATGGATAATTATAATCTGCATTTAGTTCGGGAATGTATCAAGGAAGAGCGTTCTTTATTATTTCCCTAATTTGCTGTTTTATGTGCCAAGCGGGTTCCTGCTTCAACACGAGAACTCTGAGGTTGTAATAATAGTTTTCTGCGCTCTGTCCTTCACTCATTTTGTATGCTGAAATGTTCTGATCTATTTTGAAATGATCCTGAAGGGAACTGAATGCAGATATTAATGCTACTGCGAGTTCTCAAAAATTGATAGGATCTGGCTGAGCTAAATTCTCCATTTTACGACCGTCTGATAGCCATACTTCTAAAAAGGAATCAGCTAAGCCTGATAATTAATCGCTAGTACAAAACCCCATCGGTGTGTGATT
>WJEZ01002830.1:0-12314 GCA_009869925.1 Thalassaphorura encarpata
AATTTGCCAAGCACTCTTTATATACTTACTCATTGCCGGATTTCGTTTTCACTTTTCACCTCTTGCGAAACCGGGTCTCCCAGAAATCGACGGTGTTACTCATCATTCCCATTGTTCAAACGTTCATTCACTGAAATAGCTTGATTGTTGTAGATATTATTCTCGTTCCATTCCTCAGAAATGAATCCCCTGCACGCATTAGGAATGACGTGATGCAATTGAGAGATTTGGGCATCATAGCCAATTGCGTGCAATTTGTAATGACGGGACGATAAATAACCCAACGAAACAGGTTGTCATCACATGCAAGAAAATCTAAAATTAAGATGAATGAATAATCAAGTTCAAAATAAATATTCTATTAATAGATGTATTTTATAAATTGTCTAATGAATCAATCACAATGACCAGGCGAAATACAATAGCAGATCTCACTAAATTGAAATTTCCAGAATGATAAGTACCTCTCAATTTCGTCAATTTAGTCATTTGAGCATTCCTTCGAGTGCTAAAATTATTAGACATTTTCGACTAGCTGACTCGTTAATTAGCAACAATGATTTGAATGCTTGATTGGACATTGACCTACCCTTGAGTGAATACAAATACCGTAAATGACCTAATTGAACCTTTCTTTTGCTTCCAGGCCCAACTTGTCTTAAAGACCAGGTTTCTGTTTGGACCCGGCTTATAATAAATATTTCCCAGATTCGTGGGAGAGTACGAAAAAGGTCAAATCAAGAATTTAATAGCTTCTCCTGTCTTAATATCATGATTCCGATTTTTCGCATTCGCGTATTTCTTATCAAATCTACTAAGTACTTCCTTGTGTCTGCATATCCCATGAAAAACCTAGTTGTCATTCTTTAATATGATTCAAATTGAGAGTTCTGGCTCCAATAATTTTTTGAAGTTTTGATTTAAAATGTAAACTATTTACGAAGATTAGCTTAAAGACAACGCCTTCCCCTGCAGAAGATGCGTTCTTCTGTGGTACCTTCTTTCTAATCTATTAGCGAAACTTCTGGCACCAATTGACAGACCATATCCTTGCTAAAATACAAAATAAAATCATGGCATCCACCAATGCCAATGCTACTCATTCAAAAAAGCTTAAACAGAAGTGTTTTTTTAATATTTTGCATATGAGAATTAATTAATATAATTAAATTAATACATCGTATTCATGTCATTAAAACTGAGGCGAAACGGAATGTACTGATTATAGTAGATAAGAACCAAGTTAAATAATATATTTACAGAGTTATCATCATTAAACTGTTTTATTTAAGTGAACCAATATACCAGAAGTCAGCATTAATTGACGTGCGTCGAAGTCAAACTAAATGAATAGAACGGGGCACACATCACACTGTTACTGATATAAGGAAAGTATACTTGAAAATTTATTTACTCTTCTGTAAATTGCTTATAATGATAAATAAATACATTTGTAGGTTGAACTACTATTTTCATCAAAAAGCACTTAAAAACTTATTTTCCTTCGTATTTGAGCAATAGTATCCTTGACGGATTTAAAATTTGATTTCCAGATTTGATTTGTACTTTCCAACTGGCTCACTGAAGCAGTTAGCTTGTCCACTTTTTTCACCAAGCCTGGAAAATCTGGTTTAGTTTTCTCCAGAAAGTCCAGTCTATAGAGGACTGCCACCACATCGTTGTTTAATATTTCTGGAATTAATTAGTACACATTAATTAATCTGCTTAAAAATACTTTGCTAGGATTCATTTTACTATGCATTCGCTTACCAATTTTATGATTAATTTTATCCAATTGATTTTGAAGGATATCCCCTGGCTTTCCGACTGCCAGTGCCTGTAAATTTAGGTACAGAGAATTAAATCATTCATTTTACCTGAATAAATTTATTAAATTTAAAATTAAAAATGATTTAAAATGTAAAATTACCAGGACTGAATGAACCACAAAACATAAGGAGACAAATAGATTTATAACTACAAATTTGACACTAACGTTTGAAATCATTTTTAGCTTTGCTGTAAGTTAACCTAACAGAAAATATAAATAACAAGTTAATCTAGTAATTTTTCCTAAAAGATCTCGTGATCTTTGCGGCAGAGATTAATTTACAATGGTTAGTCCCAATTACTAAACCTGCAGTTTTATATACTCAACCGAAACTTCGTGTTCGTGTTAACTGATCATCCTACATCATCAACGTTTTTAGTATTCCTGGAATATAAAATTTGCAGATGTTTGTGATTCATGGCTTCTTTACTTGCAATTTTTCATTTCGTGACGCTATTCCAATCTAAATATAAACATTGTGAACATAATCATGTTTTTGTACAAGCGTTTCCAAGCGTTGAATAACGTATTATATTCTGAGAGTTTGCGTGTTTAAATTATCTTTACGTCATGATCATCCTTTTCTCTTATCCCTTTACATGATGACGACTAAGATTAACACAATGACATCACAAAGTTCAAAGATATTGGGCAATTTTATTTACTTCAAATTCTGATATCGATTTTGATTAGTTGACTTTGGAGTGGTGGAACAAATGTACAAAAACCGTTATTCATAGTTTGATTTAAGGTTATTTTGTTTCGGCTTGTTCATGATCTACTTATTCTGACGAAGCTAATTCCGTGAGTTGACTTGGCTGAGCGTTCTTTGAAGTTTGCTGATTTTCATGAATCATCTCTCGAATTTTCTTGCTCAAAGGCTTGGGAAGATCCTTTAGCCGAATTTTTATTTCCATGTCTGGCCTGAAATGTAAAGTAAAGGAAAAGCTCGTAAGTAAGCGAGTTGTCCGGTAAGGTAAATAAGAATTTCCGCGCATTTTTACTTGTCTATATTCTGGTTGCTCCTTTCGCCACGTTTCCGGACAGTTGTCGATACTATTGAAATTCTTCGGAGCAAGTATTGACCGATTTTAAAGGGAAACCTTGCCAAGAAAGCCTCAAAGAGCCAAATTTGCCAAATGAGAGAAAAACTTTGCCAGACTTCTCTATATTTCTCGATGTTCTATTCGGTGTCACATAAATTTATATTAAATTAATCCATTCGATTGAAATTGCACTAAAAGGTGTATCGTCTTCTATCAAGTAAGTACCTGAACATCTGTGACCGTTAATGCGATGAGATAATTCAAAAGGCAAATATTCAAAACTAAAATGGCAATCCCATAGAACACCATAGAAGTTGAGACAGAAGCAGAAATATTCCCAGGACTTTCATCATAAATATTTCTTTCATAGTCCACTTGCCCAATCAAAAATGTAATCATTTTTAAAATCCCTTGAATTGGTGACGAATAAGCAGGGACCTAGAGCACAAAAAACATTTTTAGCCTGACTGAGTTAGAGTTAGAATAACTTTGCTTACCCCAGGAAATAACATGCAAAAGACCATTGCAAAGGCAAAAATGAGTGAAATGTAAATGAGGATAATCATTCCTAATGTGGTCAAAACTTTCTCCAGCATCTTTATATATACAGCCAGTCTTGGGATTTTTCCGATTTGTAGAAAAATATGAAGCCATGTAAGGAATACTCCAACCTGATGTCAAATCACATTGGAATCAGAACATTGTTCATAACATTCGCTTAATTTTTAACCTTACGGATGCAGAAATGTATTGCCAATCTTTAAAGGTACCAAATGTCTCGCTTTGGCTGCCAACTAGGAGCGGAATGGCATTCAAGTAAATTGTGAGCAGAAGAAATATTTTCTCCAAGTACATAATTCTAAAGAAAAGAATCACGCGTTTGTAGCATTTCCTCAAGTTGACTTTCTTCATGGGATACCAGTAGCGTTGGAACCGGACATATGTGGGATGAACTTCAAAATAAAGGAGGTCAAAGGTTGCCATTATAAGGAGGGCAAAGGCAGTGAGCTCTATCCATTTGTAGGAACGGCAGTGATTTGTTTCCTCATATGTCGACTCGTGCGAGACTATATTTAATAATTCCATTAGCTATTTAGTTCCGTTTCAATTAAGTTTAATTACAAATTAATCATATTTTAAGTCCAAAGGTTAGAACAATTGATGAGTGATAATGTAATGTTTCACATTTGAGTAAACTAACCAATATGTGGTCCTCTTTGTACTTCCAAATTAGGAACAATTCTGAACCATTCAAATGTGTAATGTTGACTGGATGGAAATGGACATAATTTTCTGTATACCTCCATTAGAAACCAAAAGTAGACTAAAGCCCATACAGTCTATACGGAAGAAAAACAACGATTTTAGACAAAAATGTAATTTGAACGTTCAGTACAAGAATTAACCTGAAAAATCCTTGCAATCCAGAAGAACACTTTAATTTTTTTCCATTTGAGATAAATGAAAGCCTTGACGATTGGATGTGACAGAATTTCTTCACGTTTTATAAGAGGAGTATAACAGAGATTTGATAGAAAATCAGTTTCTTCATACATGGTCAATCTATTTCGCTTAAGATCTTCGGGGCTTGGATTTCCAACCAGGAACCTGAAAATATAGGCCAACAATGAAATCTCAACAAACAAAGCTTGCAAAGAATCAGGTTCTTACAAAAGATTAGCCCAAATCTCTGAGGCTTCTTCATTTGCGTATTTGACAGATTTTGTCAAATCTTGTAAAAATACTGTGATGAGAACAAGTGGGATTTTCTTGAATATTTTCTGAATTGGTGATTTTCTTCGATTGCATCTGTGATCAGACAGTTTTCATGTAAATATTTCAATTCATTATGAAATTAGAATTCTAGATTCATCATTCATACAAAATGTCCCAATCAGCTCCATTGTTAATTAACCCTTCACAAACAGCTAAGTTTTCACATTTGACTCCCAAATACAAAGCAGTTTGTCCCAGCTCATCTTTCGCATTGATGAAATTGTCTGTATCCCCTGAGCCCTGAGAGCGAGCCTGTGCCTCAGCGATGATTAAATTTACACATGAACGTGAGACTTCGAAGTCACCTATTAATATTAAAATTACATAAAGAAATTCATCTATAGGTTTCTTAAGACTGGAACTTTCACCTCTATAATTCGCTGCATAGTGTAAAATTGTACGCCTCCGGCTGTCAATTGTGAAAACATCAGCATTGTGTGGCAAATGACTCAACGCTTCTTTCAGTTTATCAAATTGTCCCGTTTTTGCCAGAAAATGTAGGCATTGGACTTCCGGGATTTTGACACACGTACATGGCTTTGGCTCCCTTGGAGTCTCAGGCCGGCTGACAAGGGTTGTCGATGCACTTGCTTCTGGTTCTGGCTCGGATTCGTTCATTTGGGTGACGATATCAAATATAGAAATTAAATTTTAGAACCTGTAAGGTGTATTTAGGTTAAATTTTCCGGTGGCATTAAATGAAAGTGTCAAATGCTTACGCCAATGTTTCGATTAACATATCACGAAGAACTAGTTTGAAGAACTACTTCTTTGTTATGCATGTGTAAAATGTATTTGATAAAATTATATTTTATCCGAACACTAGTACTGTGCTGCAGAAGTATATACTCAGTAACTTACTGCTCGACTTGTAGACCGAATTTTGCCATTGCGTGTCCGCCGTCCACCGTCCGCCGTCAAGACGCCAAAAATGAATCAATACATTACACACAAGGCAGGCAGGGAACAAGTCCAAAACAATTCAAAAGCAAAATGCCTCTACTAGGCCGCATTATTCGGAATTCGGTGCAATATCATGAGAATATAGAAAGAAAACCGCTCAATAGTGATTGAGTCGTGTGATTGACCCGTTTCTAGAGCTAGGGTCAGGAAGATACCAGGTAATCAAGCTTAGTAAACGACAGGGTGCGCAATGTGAATGCGAATTAGAAATTTGCAAGCAGAATGAGGTAATACTTATTCTAATCTCCAAATAGTGGAGAGCTTAGACCCTAAGGGATATGTCAAGTAATTTCTTTGTATTACTTTAATGCATTATTGGATTTTGTACAAGGGAAATTAAAAACCAATGTAAGAACTCTCATTGGCTTCTATTCGTCGTTGTGTTTGTATTACAGCAGTATTTACAATATTCGTCAATTACGTATTCAGATTTTGAAAAAATCTCATGAGAGCAATGCGTGTAGAATATGACAACGTAATAATTGGCTTGGCCAAATCAGCCATAGCTAATGATTCTTTTTGATATTTTGACACATTGCATGTTATTGTGTCCACCTGACCCGCATGAAATCATTTGGTCGCACCTCGACCTTCGAAGATTTAAGGTTGAATTAAGTAATTATTTCCAATTCATTTTTATCCACAGAAAGAACAGGACAAACAAACAACATATTTTTCCCAAAAAACGTTGCTCATCTTCAATAACACTGCTGGCATTGGATGTTTCACAAATATTGTTGTTGTAATCAAATCTCTAAATAGGGCTCTATTTTACTTTTACTTATTGCTACACGAACGTTTGCTACGAATTGACAAAAGTTCATTGCGATTTCCACGCATACAATGGCAATGACATTGAAACGTTAGTTGTACTCATAACTCGTAAGGATTCGAGTAGAAAACTCATGAATTTATCAAAACAGTTGCATGCGAATGCAAAAGTGTATTCACAAATATCCGGTTGATTCCAAACGTCAGATTTTTTAAATCTATCTGAACAAAAATAAATTCGCACGAAATGTAGCAATAACTTGCTTTCTTGGAAAACGAAATCATAATTACGTTGCGTGTGTAGTTAACGCAGGAAATTTACTAAATAAAACTAAAATCTGACATAATTTGTCCAGTTGTGTAGCACACTCTGGAAAATCATGGCTCAGTCCCATTGCAGGGAGTTACTCCTGAGTTTCACAATCCTCCTCGGATTTATTGGGATAGCATTGACTCAGGTACGGCTTAGAACGCGAATTGAGAATGAATGAAGTCAAATAATTAGTAATTTATAATTTTAGACTACAGGAGAAGCCCTACAAAAATATCTGGATAAATTAGCCTTGGATGTGGGTAAGTTAGCAATGTTGTCAAAATTAATTTAGTTTAATAAATGTAGTAACATTTATTTTTGTATTTGCAGAAGTACTAAAATCGAATCAAATTAGTCCTTCGCGTTTCCATAAATTGGAATTGGCTCTCAACAATTCAATTATAAATAATGAATTCCGGTTCTCTGACGCAGAAGCCAGACTAGACCTTCTTGAGTATGACATGAGTTCATTGAAAGGCAGAGTTGCAAGGATTGATGCTGACGTGGGCACCCTCAACACAAAGGTCAGCACTTTGGAGGCTAAGAACAAGGAATTGGAAGTCCACGTCGGTATTCTTAAAACGGAAGTCGAGAGATTGGGCAGCGTGAATCAAATTTAGGAAAAAGAACTTCAAAATTGTTAACAACACTTTTGAGGCACTCAGAAAGAAAATAAGTTTCAAGGTGGGTGGTTAAATAATAAAATCTGAAATTACATCCTGCATTTGTAACCCAGTTTAATAAATGGTAGTAGTAAATAAAATCGCATTCCTGAAGTGTATTTTATGCGAAATTTTTTAACTACCCGAAGTCACACGGTTGATGGATGACTTCAATATTAGCACCTTTCAGCCAACCTTAAATTTTATATTGCGTCACTCATATATTGCGGTTTACGACACTGCATCACAGTTGAATTAATCTTAAACGTAGAAAATATTTTTTTGCGTTTTCTTTTGTTCTTGGCTACCCAAAACGAATAAAATGGATGGCCCAGTTTAGTCAAAAAAATGAAACCTGAATTAAATATTCGACTTCTGCAAGATCCAATGAAAGAGTACTAAGTAAGCGAAGCTGTTGAGAAAGTTCTTTAACTTCTCTTTTGCTTTCTCTGGTGTCCACTTTCACCCAGGCCAGATCAAGGATCAGGATGCTTTTACTTTAAGTAGCCATTTGGCACATAATTTTCGTAAACTTTTAAATACTGTGCATGAAACTTAAAGGGTCGTTAATGGCAGGCGAATTACTTCCTGTTCTTTATGGGTTTAGTTAAATTGAGCAGTTAAAGTTTAAATCCTTGCCTCTAGGTTGAGTTCTCTCAAGTCGGTTCAGAACTCAGCATAACGAAAATCTACTGATTTAAAATATCAGGTAAGTAATTACGTTCTATCTTTTGTTATGAATCCATCCATTATTGTGTTGTCTGTCCCCCTGTACGTCATGATCTTCTTTTGGTAGGTGACTCTTAGCTAGCAGCCAGCCAAACAAACAAGTTGCTATTGAAGCACCGTGGCGTGGTCATTCTGATTATATACAACAAAGTTTTTATTCAGTCAAGCTTTCCATCTGAGCTCTTTATGAAGACAGTGTGATTTTTACAAATTTATATTCTTGTCTAACATGAATCGAATTACACTAACTAAGAGAAAATCGTCCTTTTGTGGTCAAAGTCTACAATAATCAAAATAATCCCGTTTTAAAAATAATGCGCCTATTTACGTGTGAGCTAATGCATTGGAGTGAAATTTGCTGTGGAAATGTAAGTCAGAAATTTTTGTACTATAAAAATGTTCACTATCAAAGATTTTTTGCAAAGTAGATGATATCCGTACATCATGGGAATGGACAACTTTTGGGCACAATTATGCAATGAAGAAATCCATATGCACCTACGTTCAAAGTTTATGATTTTGAGGATACAATTCTCTTTTTAATACGAAGACCACGCTGCCGGTATTATCGTTGCCTACTTCGACAGTTTGATTTTTATTTATATGAACAACCAAATATAAAAACGACAACAATTGGGCAAATAACAAAAGAATGGGGTGGAAGGAACCTAAAACTATTTTTCCAGGGATTGAATTTCCAGTAGGACTGGACACTATTTAATCTTTGTTGAGAGGAATTTCAACTCGTTGAACCTCATCAAAGAAACTCCAAATGGAACTCTCAAAGTTGTAAGGGGAATAAAATGTTACTTAGCAAAATTATGATATTAGGATAGGATCTCCCTTTACATTTTGCAGTTTTAAGCAAACGTAAGATGAACTAAGGAGAACAATAAAATACGATTTTTTTATCTCATGGACTTCAGCTCATGATAAGTCACTTTTAAAAGGCTATATTACGTAGCTTTGGAAGATTTTAATGATATATGGACACATATAATAAAAAACTATGAATCCATTATGAGATTGTTTAAACTTCAATGTATGTCGGCTTATTCAGATATCTCAAATCTGACCTGTTATAGATTGTATTAGTTGAGAAAGGTTAGGGGAATAGAATTTTAATAATGATCAATAGACGCGTATAGACATTATAAGAAACTAAATCCATTGTGACATTGCTTAAATTTCAATGTAGGTTTGTTCAGATAGTATGTCTAATCTGACTTTATCTGACCTTGATGTGGTTGTCTGTCTCGTTAAGCGGGAAATATCATGCACAATTTCAAATTACAACAGGATCTAACCAACGCTAGAAAATATTTATTGTGTAATGCACGCAAACCCATTAAGCACTTTTATAATTTTCATTACAAACCGGAAGTTAGTGCAATAACGCGCGACATTTTTCGTCATGCTAAATGATCACGGCATTGAATAAAAGAAGTAGCATTTTGCTCCAGAGATGCAGATTTAATTCAACATACACGCCAACCACATTCAGCATCCCTTGAGAATCACTTAGCATTTTTAGAAGTCAGAAAAAATGATTCCGAAAGCAATTTTGCTTCTCACGATTCTAATCGTGGCTACTTCAATTCGGCAGCATTCTGTTGGTGCAGCGTGTATCAAACCAGGTAAGGATTTTACGTGCACTAGTTGTACACAAAATTTGTAATTTTACATTGGCATATTTTTATTTTGTTAACTTCAGTCTCCCCCAATTGCACCACGAAATGCAACGCTGGCGAACATTGTGACTTCGTCAAATCCACTGGAACAGGAGACAAATGCGAGCAGAAGTGTGTCCCAAACAACCCTTGATAGTCATATTGAATTCAACTATTGTTGATCAGCTATACAATTTATTAGTCACAACTTCACCGAAGTGTATAATAAGATTATGAACTAATCATAAATCCGATTTTACTTTATTTTATTAAATTATTAGCCTTAAGCACCGAAAACAAAACTTTGAAGTCCTCAATTTGGACTGTGACATGTCCCGTATAAGAAGGAAGCATCAGAAGCATCTGCTTCCAACATATAAGCCAAATGACTGCCATTTAAATAGTATTGTGATAAAACAGATCCATTGTGAAGTGCAGAAACACATTTGTCAAATACAAATTTAGAATTAAACTTTACTGTTTTCTTTAATCTCTAAAGAAATTGAAAACAACTCTTGGAGAAGTGAAATGATGAAGCGCATTGTTTGTTGAAGTTTGTTATTGGATCCAAGCATACAATTTTAATGTACTGGTTGGAACCACTTGTTTCCAACAAATTAGTTGGATTACTGTGACTTGCAAAATATTATTATACGAACGGATAAATTTTTATTAAAAATACACCCCAAAATCGAAACATCTCAGCAACCCAGCGAAAATTCTACAAAAACTACCTTTCTATCTCTTGGGGCGCCAAAAGTTGTTGATTTTAGGTGCACCTCTAGATTTTAGAACCTCTTTGTTAAAAATGGAAAACATTTTTTAAATTCTATTTCTATTTGAAGAATACAATAGCAACTATAGCAAAATTGTACCCAATGCCCATAATGTATTATGCATTTAGTGCCTAATCAAATGATTTCACCAGTTCCAATGAATTCCATGGGTTTGCTTGGTAGAGCGTTTTTTGAGGTTTCCTTTTTTTCATGAATCATTTCTCGAATTTTTTTACTCAAGGGCTTAGGAAGCTTCTCCAGCTGAATTGTTATTATCGTGCTTGACCTGAAATGCAAAGAAACTATATCATTGCTAGTTTTTCTGAAGGAATGCATATCGGACATTCTTACATGTCAATATTCTGATTACTCATTTCACCCTGTTTCTGAATTAACGATTTTATGGAAATTTTCCGGAGCAAGCATTCTCCGATTCTGCAGGGAAGTCTTGCCAAGAACGTTTCAATGAGCCAAATTTGCAAAACGAGAGAATAATTTTGCCAGACGTTCCTATATTTCTCAACATCCTTATTCTATTCGGTGTTATAAAATTGACAAATTAAACCATTCGAACGCATTTCTTCTAGCAGTTATGGTTCATTCAGAATTTAATTTTGTACCTGAACATCTGTGACAGTCATTGCGACGAGATAATTCAAAAGGCAAATATTCAGAACTAAAATGGCAATTCCGTAAAACACCATATAGGTTGAGACAGAGGCAGAAATATTCCCAAGACTTTCATACATGTTTCTTTCATAGTCCACTTGGCCAATCAAGAATGTAACCATTTTTAAAATCCCTTGGATTGGTGAAGAATAAGCAGGGACCTAGAGCACAGAAAATATTTATAAGTCTGACTGTATTAGAGTCAAAAATTAAATTATGACAGCTTACCCCAGGGAATAACATGCAAAAGACCATTGCAAAGGCAAAAATGAGTGAAATGTAAATGAGCATAATTCCCCCTAATGTGGTCAAAACTTTATTCAGCGTCTTGATATATACAACCAGCCTTGGAATTTTTCCGATTTGAAGAAATATATGGAGCCACGTAAGGAATACTCCTACCTGGTACCGAATAGTAGATTGGAATTAGAACACATGCATCCTCCATATAAATTTACCGTACCGATGCTGAAATGTATTGCCAATCTTCGAAGGCTTCAAACGTCTCGCTTTGACTGCCAACTAGGAGGGGAATGGTATTAAAATAAATTGTGAGCAGAAGAAATTTTTTTTCCAAGTACATAATTTTAAGGAAAAGAATCACGCGTTTGTAGCATTTCCTCAAGTTGACTTTTTTCATTGGATACCAGTAGCATTGGAACCGAACGTACGTAGGATAAACTTCAAAATAAAGGAGGTCAAAAGTTGCCATTATAACGAGGGCAATGGCAGTGAGCTCTATCCATTTGTACGAGCGACAGTGATTCGGTTCCTCAGATGTCGAGTCATGTGAGACTGTAATATTTCATTTAACTATTTAGTTCTGTTTTAATTAACTTTAATTACATATCAATCAAATCTTAAATGTGAAAGTTGGAGATGGAGTTGCGAGAGGAGCTATGCTTTGCATTTGAGTAAACTTACCAATATAAGATTCCTGTTGAATTTCCAAATTAGGAACAATTCTGAACCATTCGAATGTATATTGTTCACTGGATGGAAATGGACACAATTTTCTGTACACCTCCATCAGAAACCAAAAGTAAATTAACGCCCATACAGTCTATACGGAAGAAAGTGAATGATTTTTAGACAAGGTGCAATTCGA
>WJEZ01002831.1:0-12313 GCA_009869925.1 Thalassaphorura encarpata
ATTTAGCCTTCCAAGGTACTAGTGGATTATTATCGGTGATGTTGGTGGCGGATTTTCAAAAATTCTTGGGCATTACATGGTCATGAAATATTTTGTATTTTTCATACCCAAATAAAAATCGAAACTTTATTCAGATTCAGTTCTCTCAAACTATTAAATTGAGTTGTATTTTTAACCCGAGCTTAAAGAGACAATAATTCAGCTCTGATATTGTTTAGTAGTCCTTACAGACCAATTTAAGAAAAGCCCTCAGCGGCAATTCTAAACTATTGACGTAAATCAAAACATACTTTCATTTCTCCCTTTTTGCTCCTTCCTTCCCATAAACTACGTCTGTGCATAGTTCTCCTTTACTTTTGCTTTTTTACTCGACCTTCAATTGGAACACATTCCGCACAGTATAATTGCATCGTTATAGCCTGCGTAGGAAAACGGTTGAGTTCTCTCTAAAGGAAAATTGATTGTAAAAGTCTTGACGAAGGGAAAGGTTAAAGACCCAGGATATACGTAAATGGTTCCTAAAAGTTTCTTTGGTCTTGGTTTTTATACCCTGTCCTAGGCCCATTGCACGTACTCTTAGTGCATTCCAATAAAGAAGTGAAGTGGAGGAAGAAAGAAGAAGAATTCATTGATTAACACTTGAGAAGAGCTAGGAAAAATGAGAAGACGAAGAAGAAGAAAAGACTCACTCATTGAACACGAGGTACTTTTCACCATCCGCCTCCAAGCATCTTCCCTTCGTATTGATGGTGTTCCGATTGATTGTGATAGCTTGATGAACGCCCGACTGGAACCAATTTCCCTCCCATCTTGGTGGAAAATTACATCCTTCCGCGCCTAAAATATTAAAGGGCAAAAAACACTTTAGAACAAGTAATCCATACATTCACTTGCAAATGACGACTCTCCTTAAAACTAATTGTACAACAGTAAATGTTCCCATAAAGTCTTAGCGAAACAGAAACGTTCTATGCCAGACAGTAGAGCACAGATTTTGCAGCTAATTTATGAAAATGGATCAATTTTCAAAAACTTCTAAAGATTTTAAAAAAAAAAGTTACTAACAAAACCTCAGCACAGCTAGAGGGCTTAAGAAAGTTGTCCTGTAAGGCTTCAAGTTTTATATCTCATTCAAAATACGGTTGAGCCCTTGCGTTTAGTGTACACTACACCTCGGAAAATACACAACATAGAATATAAAATTCATTGCACACTTTAAGCGTTTTTCCTTCTTTAAGTAGCGTCATTTAGATTTTCTCACTGAGGGTTTCAAATACACACCACACAAATGCCATTTGGATTCCCTCATCCAATACAAATAAATACTGCAGGGAAGGTTATAAAAAAGTTTTCCATCTGTTTTATGATACTAGCTTGTATTCCATGGCTAAAAGAAGGAAAATGTCCGTCTTGGCAAACTGTATCGAATATTATAGTAAAGGGGAAACATACTGGGGACAGAAGTTATGATACATAGTTGCATAAAGAGTGGCATGATCATTCCCCGTAAAATATTGCATGCATTCGCATTGCACTGTACCCTAGGCCGTTTTCACCGATTCCATTTCTTCACTCTCCTTCAGCTTCAGCATAAATAGGAATGGGACTAATGCAATGTGGGTAATGGGCACTGTACAGCTTTATATTGCTACAGCATGGCTACAATGTATCAATCGCATTTCTCTACGCACTGTGCGTCTAGGTGTTCTGCATCTGCCCTGTATCCGGTAGTAAGGGCGGACACGAACAATTTATGATTATTTCAAAGAGGCGAAAAGAAGCCCATTTCTATTCATCGTACAAAGCCTCTCTTTCCTGGGCCCGTGGTTCGCAGCAGAACAGCACAGTGCAGTGCAGTGGCTCAACTTTCTTCCTTTTCAGAATTTTATGATTCCCTCACACTTTCCCCTCTTCGATCCCATTGTTTCTCTTACATTGTACTGTTTTCTGAGCAATACTTCTTCGGAAATCTTCCCTTATGAGTTTGTACAACGTGGGCAGATTCACATTTCTAGGATTAGCAGAGGTGTCTGCTCAAGTAGAAACATTCGTCTCACAAAAAAACACCAAAGGAAAGCTAAGTTGGTTCGTGAGGTTAGTTTTACGACAAATTCATCAGAGTTAGATGGGTTGTTGGGCATTGGGCAGAGGCACCAAGGCAAGGCGGCACTTGCACTTTGCACTGCAGAAGATAATATAACTCGGTGTGACATTCGTAGAGTTGTCGTAAAGTAGATAAACTCTTAAATTAACTATGTCTCTCACCCGCCTACTCTGAAATGAAGTTTTCGCATTAAAGTCACAAGTGGATGGTAAACTAATCAACTTTGTATCTAATCTAATTGCGGTTTCTTATTCATTTATGCTTTTCTTTTCAGCAACGCTTAAATTTTGCTAATGCCATGGTTTTATCTGTGTTAGATTATTGCTTGCCTCTATGGGGTTTTAATACTTGCGACACAGTGAATGAATCCACTTACTTACTATATCTAAATACTTAAGACTTAGCTTTTAACAATTTTATTTAATTTTATTTTTGTTTTTATAATTAGTTAGTCTGACCAGATGCTGAGAATAATGTGTTTATGATGTTGTGTATCTTTGTCAGTGGAATAAACGCTCAATCAATCAATCAATCAATCAATGTAGGTCAAGTGCTTCAACTCGTGGAGTCAACTTGAGTTCAAAGCGGTAAAAAATAAAATGTGATATAAATAACACCAGTTGTGCATGTTTCTAGTCAATCCTAGAATTGAGGTTAATTTAAAGTTCGATCGAAAAACCCAAGAAGGAAGAAGTAAACTCGGAAGTGACATATTGGCTTAGACCAAGGGAAGGAAGAAAATCCCTGGCCTTGTTTTGTAAATGTTTTCTCGTCCAAAGTACCCAATTTATGATACTCTAGGATGGGAGGACGACTCGAACTACTTGGCTGTGCATTAAATCCCTAGCCTTGCATCTCAGGTCTTAAGTTGAGTTGAGGAAAGAAAAGCTCGTAGACTGTCGAAAGTTCAGACAGCACAAGACAAGGGAAAAATACTTTCTTCGCTCCACGATAAGTTGAGTTGAGGAAAGAAAAGCTCGTTGACTGTCGAAAGTTCAGACAGCACAAGACAAGGGAAAAATACTTTCTTCGCTCCACGGAAAAGAACTTTGACTCTGTCTAGCTCAAGTCAGTCTGTCCTTCCAAAACAAAACTACGGAAGAAAAGGTCCTACATACTTGGAACTGCAGCAATAAGGATTAGAGGAGTTTGATGCTTCCTTCTATTTTACTCTGGTTTCTTCCTTATTTCAAAAAGTGTAAATATTATGTCACTCTCAGCTTCTCAGCCTCTATTCGACTGCCAGTGCCATGTCCGTGCTACACAGTGTGAAACTTTTGATTTTTGAAAGGTTGGGTTTGGCCATCTAATGATTTCCTGGAAACTCTCCATTCCAGTTTTGTACAAAGGGAAGTCCTAATGGAAGAAAAATTCATGTTTGCGACCCATTTTATACTTTCCTCCATACAATGGAGTGGAAATGAAAATAAAAAAATAACTTGCTCATATTTCTATTTTCCCTCTCGTATTTCATACCTGAAGTTCTTACATACATCGACCTTCTAACTGCAAAAAGTATTTTGAGCTCGGACCAACTGAACAATAGATTCAAGGAAACTGATTCTTAGCACCAAAGTTACGACCTAGGATGCAGTTGAGTATTTTTCTAGTTTTGGTTCCGAAGTGGATCGAAAGCGCTTATACCATGAGCTCTTGGGCTCACATGTTCATGTCAAATGAAATGAGTTAGAAAATTGGTTCTCGCAATACAAGAAACTCATACATTGACATGATCAAGAAGGAGGCGTGGGAACTAGATGCAGTTCCAGGTTATAGTGAAGGATTCAAATGAATACAAAATAGTACTGAGAACCCAGATAGGGATCTTAGTTGGGTTTCTTACGCTATCCTCAAACTTGAGTGCATCATATGACCGATCAGACAATTCTTAAGTCACCTGCTTTTGTCATCTGATCTAGAAAGTTTTAATTTCACCACCACCACCCCCTACTGCGAACTGGTTCAAGAAGGAAACCAGGATTCGTAATTAATAAAAAATTAATATGTAATTCATTGTTTGCCGTTTTTCCTCCATGTGTTCTCAGATTCAACCTTAGAAAATTGCATTATCCAGAGAAAGGCCCCAGTACGCTATACCGTATCTGCCCTGCCACAGCTATTCATTACTGAGGGGAAAACCTACTCATTAGGAGAGAGCGACCGAGTTAACCAAAGTAAATATGATAATTGGATCATTATTTAAATTATGGCGCCCAGTCATTGTCAATTCTCATCAGGGAATTCACGTTGAGGAGGAAGTTTACTTTTATTAGCTAGGAGCCAACCTCGACATCGTTTGTCATTCAATTTGCTCTGCATTGTACTCAGCAGCAGGCACAAAGTGGAAGTGAAAGTTGGGTTAGTGTATTCCTGGAACAAACCAAATTCATTCATGAGGTTCCAGGTATTCGCCAATCCCAAGCAATTTCGCTTTGTTTAATCTCATTCAATTTCCTGAATTTTCTCTAACTTGCAATTTTAGAACTACTTTTCGATTACTAATGTCATTCAGCCAAGCGTGTACATTGAAATTGTAAAATTCAAGACTTCTCAGAATCCACCAGTTCGTAGTTAAAAACAAACCAAATTCATTCATGAGGTTCCAGGTATTCGCCAATCCCAAGCAATTTCGCTTTGTTTAATCTCATTCAATTTCCTGAATTTTCTCTAACTTGCAGTTTTAGAACTATTTTTCGATTACTAATGTCATTCAGTCAAGCGTGTACATTGGAATTGTAAAATTCAAGACTCTTGCAAATCTACCAGTTTGTAGTTAAAGTGATTCACAAAACTATTCAGTGAGATATTTCAAATCACACGTCCACGAGCTTAGCTTGGTTGACGTTCGTCTTGACATGGTAGATTATTTATAGCGATACGAAAGAAATTGAAAAAAATCTGCAAATAATACCTTGGAATTTATTCCCTCGTGTCAGACAAGGACATATTTGCCAATCTCCAACCTACACAAGAAGATTACATCTTATCGATTCAGGAATGAAGAGAGAGAAAAGGATTTGGATTTCCAGTACTACNAATTTATTCCCTCGTGTCAGACAAGGACATATTTGCCAATCTCCAACCTACACAAGAAGATTACATCTTATCGATTCAGGAATGAAGAGAGAGAAAAGGATTTGGATTTCCAGTACTACCGCATGTTTCCGATTTTCACCTGGCTAAATTTTTCCAAAGAGCGCGTCAGAACGACAACGAGTCCCAGTTGCTATTCCCATTCTTCTTCTTCCTTTGGGTCAAATGTTATCTCCGCAAGACATTTTTCCCTTGACGAGAGAGAGAAAGGAGAAAGTCTCGTAAAAGGAGAAAGTAAGAAGAAACATGTGAGGAGCTAAGCTGGGGAGAAACGGTGGATAAAATGGATCGATAGGATGGAGGTGCCACAGTCACTGCAATTCACTGGCCCTGCTCTTCCCTTCCTTCCTGGCCAAGTTAAGTAGTTTTCCCACTATACGCACTACAGTACAGTGTTATTATTCTCACACCAGATGCGACGAGGAGGAGGAGGACTAGTTGTATAAATACATACATGTATACTATAAACACTCGCATGGTATCCCTTACACGTGAACCATTTTCTTCTATTATGTTCTAAAGGTTTTTATATCATTCTGATTTTGTAACCAAAGTTAATTAACAAAAGATGGACTTCAATAATGGTCATCCAAGTAAGGCGGCTTGTACCAACAGTCTATATAAATTTTGCCAAGAACGATTTTGAGTATCTGTTCTTAGTTCTAACATTATCTACACCCTGCGCCTTTGTCTCTGGTTACATTGCTTATTTTATCCCAGAGAAATAGTTTCATCAAAAATAGAGGCCAGGCCAGCCGGCAAGAGCTGGCTGGCTGGAGGGAAGGAAACAAGGCTGACAAAATTTCGTTGACATTGCAGAAAAAGAGCACATCATCATCATGTGAATATTCATGAGAAGAGAAAGTCTAGATTCTCAAATAACGGAACAACGATCCAAGGTACTATTTCTACACAGTCTCTCTCCTTCCTTGAGAAACTTCTTTCCTTGGGAAGAATTATTTATGAAAACGCTATGGTATTCTAGAGAAGGATTGCGTGCATAAAGGCAGAGGCAGAGGCTTGACGCGCTAACTTTTCTACAGAACTTTGTCACTCTCTCATACTTAGCCTAGGCATGGTGGTGCCCTGCCCTGCCCACCCAGCAACCAAGCCTATGCCATTCTAGAATTAAAAAACTGTGTGTGTAATTCTTTGCTGATTCCACGCAAACTTTCTTCACACTGAACTTGTACATAAGTGCACGAGGTTTTGATGCTGCTGCTGCTTCTGGAGAAAAGGATGTGAGTCCTGTCCTAGTTTACGTTAGTCGGGGAACACACAAAAGGCGACAGAGAAGGAAGCACAGGAAGATGCCTCGTTACGTCCCTATCTTATCTTTTCCTTCTTCTTCTTTGAGAAACTTAAAAATATGGTGCGGGGAATTAATGTCCAATGTCGGATGTATAAAGAAGATTACTGCCTCCTTCTACTTTTTATATTTTTACTTCCTTCTTCCTTCCTTCCTTGTATGACATCGCATGGGTTGAAGTGTGTGTGTAGCCTGTAGCCTTCAGAGGTACGTATACGTACGTACATATTTCTTCATTTTGAACTTAGTTGTAGTACAGAGAGAGAAGATAAAGTAGAAATTGGTCGTATACTACCAAAAACTCAGGCACATCTTTAGTATCGCAGAACAGCCATGATCTCGGGTGGAAAATGCTTGGAAATTTCTAAAGCTAGCAGTGCAGTGGGTCGAAAGGAAGCAGCTAGAGGTTTTCTTTTTTATTGCCGAGCAATAAAGTCCAAGTTCTTATACATGGCTCGACAAGTTTGAGGATAATGTGAATGTGACTTCGTGCAGCACTTGCTCAAATTGTGGCTTAGGTTTCAGACAGGGGAGGAATAAAGGGTTATATTATTTAACGCGATATAATCAACCTGTCGGGCAAAATTCAAAAATCCTAATCCGCTGGTCATGAAATCCAGAATAAGGTTTCAGCTTTCATTCCTTTGATTTTAAGGATAAAACTAGCATTTGGAAAATTTCCTCACCCTTGTATACTTTTCAGTCAGAAAGCAGAATGCATTGTGGTTCAATTGACAATAAAATATTTTTCATTGATCTAAAACTGTAGCATGCTTGGACATCAAGGGTCGTATTTTTCCATTCACTGCAACTGAAAACGGAATTTAACCACAACACAAAACTTCAAAGTTTCTCTATAACAATTGAGTTTAGGGGAGTGAGTCATGTTTGAAAAGCATAGTCAGGTTAAAAAGTCTAACGCAGTGTCGTGGCGGCCGGCCTAAGAGAAAGCAAAATGTACTTTCCCTTCCCAAGTTTTTGATTTACTTCCGAGTTCGGACCCACAAGCATGGATGGACGAACCTGTTTGCCTGGCCTGTGTGTTGGTTAGGGTGCATGTGGTCCGTTTACATGCATGGAACCCATGTACTTCGTTCAAGTCCAGGGAGACAGCCTGACTAACACACTCGCCTCCTCGCCTCGACGTAATAAGTTCGAAGGAAGAGAAATGGGGTATTGGCTCGAGCTAGAGTCCTGCGGGAATAATCGCTCAACTGGAGAGAAATCGCCTTAGAGAGCCGCCATGGAGCAACATCAAGTTTGAACTCGAGCCAAGCAAAACGAAAGACTCACAGTGGAGAGAAAAACTCTAGAGCAAGGTCTAGGTTTAGTCACTCTCGTTTACCCAGCGATTTCTTCTTCTTGGGAGTCAAAATTGCAAAATGCAGCAACCTAAACTTACATCTCCATTACAGTGCAAGCAACGGATGGAAAACTCGGAATGCCTGCCTATTCTGCCTTGTAGATTTACTTGTTACATACTACAATATCTCGTTTCTCCACTAGTTTACGTTTTACGTCCCTCCTTCCGCCATAAGCCAAAACCGAAAAGGGACAATGGAAAAGCAAAGGAAAGGAAGTCAGGAACCATAACAAACGAAAGGCTGGGCTCAGTCAGTTTGACTAAGTTTGCTTTCCTTTGCCTTGCCTTGCCTTAGCATCCAGTCTCGCTTTTCCTGATTCTAATCAAAACTGGAGCATGGACTATTATATATGGGTTTGCTAGGTGAATGCGGGTAGTCTATCTCAATTTCCCGGACTAGATCGGAGGCAGGCGGTGGTTGCCTTAGATCTCATTGTGTGCGTCGGATGTTTAGAGAAGTGAATCCATCTAAACCGCATCTCTGATAATCATTTCATGTATCGTGGTTTGAGGCTCTCCTTCCTGACTTCTTGGAATCATGTGCAGAGTAAGGATTTTAATTAATTCTCAAAACCCATATTTACAACATTTCAGAAAGCTGCGTTGCAAGCAAAAATGATGGAATGTGTTAAATTAGAGTTAGAATTCCTTGAGTTGGCAAACCCTGTTGAATACTGAAGGCAAAGGCAACCATACAAATTTCCTCGTTTCATTGGATACTTTAATAGGTTAAACCAATTCAGACTCCATGGTTGATTGAGTATCCATGCGGGAGCAATAGAACTGTGTCGTTTGCAGGTTTTGGCTTCAAATATAATTACCAACAGCAGAAATCGATTTTGTGATAATCCGTGACCCGGTTATCTGAATATAGCCATGTACATAGTTTAAACTACACAGGATATCTTGTTTCGTTGATTTATCTTTCCCTATGGTTTGTCCAAAACCAGAATTTTCCCACTGGATAAAATTTTGTAAATCTTGAATTGCTTGACTACAGATGAAAGTAATAAAGTTGAGCTTGAAGTGCTCAAAATGCGTATGCAATGGCTCGCAATGCGTAGTTGGAAGAGGACAAATAAGCTTATTTTTATTTGAATGAACTGTCTTCATTTCACTACGCAGGAATTGACAGCTAGAGTCGACAATAAGAGGATTGCAATACAATACGTGCCTCTTGAGCTTCTCGTTTCTACACTCTTATCTTTCCCACTGAGTCTCCTGCCATTACGAAGTTGCATTGCTCGGTCCGTGTGAGTAAGCCAAACGTATTTTCGTGTCCAAAGATCCACATTGTTACAAGAGAATGGAATAAAGTAGGTAGAAGAGAAGGAAGGATTTTGTCTTCTTTATATGGGTCACGAGAAGGAAAGGAGATTTGAGTGGAATAAATCCCTCGTGTCATATGACCTAACTTTCTTTCCCATTCAACTCATCTCTTACATACCAAAAATGGAAAGGGTAATGAAAGGGACTCACTCGTCATAAACTCAGCAAGCAACGTGCTCTCCGTCTTGTGACCGACCTGACATTGAGTTGTCGTCCGTGTCTTGAGCATCAAAATACCCAGAATGCGTGAAATGACCCGATGAAAAAAAGTTTAACTATTTAATCCCACTAATGCATGGCATAAATAATCCCATGACTTTCAACGCACATTGCAATAATTTTGCGTGGAATATTTGCTCATCTTCTTTACAATTTTCTAAACCCATAGTGCTGTTTGTCCAATTTCTGAATAAATTAGAGAATTACTGCAAAATTTCAAAAAGATTTACTGCAGCAAATATTATCCAAGCATGTAGTCTAAGAATGAATAGCTATTTAAAAGGAAATATTGAAATTACACAAACATCAGCTGCCTTTGGCTCAGTGGCCAGAAAATATATCTTGACAGTTAGTTTTCTCTAGAGTTTTTGGGCAACACCTCCTTGGAATGGAGAAAAACAAGGCAGGCAAAGTAGAGGAGCAGTAGAGAAAGTCAAGTGAAAGTGAATGTATCCATAATAGCTACACTTGTGCAGGAGTGTGGAGAATGAGGAAGAGAAATGCTACACGGGACTGCAATGTAAGTAAATGGCCAAGAAGGAGCATGAGAGAGAGACCGTAGTCAAGGAATGGAATTGGTTGAGCAGATGCTCAAGTCGCCTTGTGGTCTCAATGTGAGAAAGTGAAAAATGGCATCATTTCTACCACGTCAAAATTCAAATTTGCTCTGATTTAAACCGTCCTTGCTTCCCGTGTGCTTGGGTTCCCAGCCAAAAAGGACCTGCCTTGCCCTCAACCCATACATCCTTCCTGAGCCCAAACGCAATTCGTATTCATCATCCGACATGACTTTTCAGTGGGTCTGCTCCTTGCCTGCCTACCAAAGTACAAAACCCGCATAGGAAAAAAAATCAACCTCTTTCGTCTTATTCGTATGAGAAAAACGGCTTCTAAACCTTGACGTTTTCTTAGATTTCACACTTGAGAAACAATGGGGACGCGGAGCTCGTCAAGTCGAGAGAAGAATTGTCTTTTCTGTCCCGTCGTTCCCTCCTGAGTTGAAAGACCCGGCACAGCCACTGCTGCGGATGCCCTAGTTGTGAACCAGATTGTGTTTCGCAATCAAATCAGAGTGAAGCTGACTGACTAGCTGGCTTTGGCTTTGGCTTTACCCGCCTGCGTGTCTCTTCCTAGCTAGCAGCTCCTGAAAAATGGTGACCGTTGCAGGATGCATATGATGTGCAAATTTATGGGGGCAGTTTTATGGGATGCTATGAAGAAAATTCACCAATTTACTGTTGTTTTTGCTAGCGAAAGTTTCTTTAATAAAATGAAGGGAAGTTAGTGTCTCCAGATTTTGAACATAATTCATTTTTATGTATTTTTCAGGCAGGAGCGTGAGAAATAAGTATATATTATGTTTTGGATTCTAAATGTGCCTGAGGAATGAATAATTTCGCTCTGATGAATTTTGTAATAACTTTTTTGTCCTTAGCTCAGCACAGCTTGTAAAAGTGTGACTGGCCCACCATTCCAAACATTATAACCTCAGACACATTATTAGAACGCTTAACTAGTTTTATCAACATTTTTCAAATTTGAAAAATCTGCAATAAATCAGATTACAACTTTAATTATTAATGAAGTTCAGGATTTAGGATTTTAAAAAGATGGTGTGAAATTATAACCCCTCCCAAACAATTGTTTCACACATATCTTTTCTATGAAGGATTTTTCAGGCTGGATGAGTTTAACTCCAGCGTGCAATGTGCACGTAATGTAGCGGTTTAAATCTGGCGCAGCGCAATATTTTATGTACATAGTAAATGCATGTATGGATTTTGCAATTATGAGGGGAAGATATTAATGGATGAAGTTGTGTTCCTTACCACGAGCGGCTGCAATGGCAAGCAGAATCTTCCAAATGAGAAGAGGATGGGACTAGGGCTGAAAATCCGCCGTCCGTCGAGGCGAAGGAAATCAATGTGAGAAGGACACCGAAATGACGTAGGGTCTGCATTATTTATCCTCGACGACTTTTCTCATCACCAGCCAAAAGGAAAGCAAAGGACCTGAAAAGAGAAAAAACCACAAATAAAATATCAAAAGCCAAACACAATTTTGAATTCCTTTGGAACAAGATTGATTTTTCCTTTCCCCTCCTCAACCTCAGAAATCATTAAAATTCATCCTTCCTTATTTCAATAAATTTATTCAAGGAGGGGAAGGTTGAGATTAAACTCATCTTGAATGTTGACATTGGAGGGAACCAAGAGGTAGAGAATTTTGTTGAAGTGAAAGTGAGGAGAATTCCCCTTGGACCTTTGATGAATCGAGAGCATTGTCTTCGAAGAAAATTATTAGTTTAAGTGGAGAATCATGTAGAATCAAACCAAGGCTGCAGGATTTTGGAAGAAGGAGTCAGCAGCAAACCAAAGTTGGAAATCTTTGGGGTATGTCATTCATTCATGCCTTGTTGGCGGCTGGCTGGAGGTTATGTTAAGTAGACACTCTGGTTTTCTCCACTCTGTCCCTCAGGGACCTTTCGTCTTTTCTCAACATTCGCACTCGCCACGCTCCGGGTGCCCAAAATTCAATACATTTTGAATTCTGTAGATTGACTGACGAGCCCTGGTTGAATTTATTTCGTAGTTATATTTCTATAGTCTACATACAAATTTTGAAGAAAGATATTTCAAGTTACATCTTGAAAAGCAAAGGTTAAATCTGTATTTACGACCCCGTCGCGATGAAGTAACATAAATTAAAATATTGAGAGTTCAATTCATATGTTTAAACTGACACCCACAGAATCAATATGAATTGTCTTAAAATCTGAATTCTTAAGAGGCGTTCCACTTGATCATCACTTGGACTCTGAGTCTCCCGAACCTTGGTTTGAAATAATAGCTAATGTCCTATAGCCGTACTCATATCTTCCGTCGTCCAATTGTCC
>WJEZ01002833.1:0-12310 GCA_009869925.1 Thalassaphorura encarpata
ACCCCTACAACGTATCTACTTAAATGCCCCAATCGTAGAAGTTGAAGAACCAAAACCGTTGGAAATGGAAGCCTTATCAACACACGTCCTTATACTTTCTATTGGCATTATACTATCATGTTTTATATTTCAGCTAGAGATCTTATCTTTATATAAAACATGCAGCTTATGCGTGACCAACATTAGGGCTATTCTCTGGAAATTTGGAACATCTTTCATCGTCATTACGAACTTCTTCAATTTTGGTAAAAAAATAAACATACCTGAAATAAAGAATTCCTTGTGTAACCAATTCAATTTGAGTGTTTGAACAGGAAATGGTGTGATACAATTAATTTCATTAAGAAGCAAGACAAAATCGTAATTTTCACGTAAATTTATTTCTAGTTCATAGTCTAATTAAAATAATTCGTATTAATTCAACGTAAAAACTTCAACCTATTGGCTTTGGTTACATCTACAAAGAAATACGTTGCTACAATGCAAAAATATCACTGCATTTAAATTACCTAATTTCTAATAGCTAATTTTCTTTGAGCATCCCTACCAACAAGGATGCAGTAAGAGTTAACCTTTCTCCCCCAAATGCAATAGTTGCTAGAGCCAAGCCACATGGTAGAATGACAAATATGGTCAATATATTTGAATTCAATGTTTGGGCAATGAATTCTTTTTCATAGTTCCCGTGGTACGTTGCGTTTCTACGCCATGAACTTTTTGATTCTGATTCACGACCCCATTTTCTCCAAAAGTCGTACAATCCAGAGTGTACGACACATTGAAATCTCCTTGGTACTCTAGGATCCCCATGAGCAGAAAAAGTCCAACCAGATTTTTGAGGGAGAAATTCTTCTGTGCCTTTGAAGAATATTTTCTTTTCTTTCCTCTCTTTGGTTATTGCCATTAATTCTTTTAGAAAAGGATCGATATGGTCGGAAAAACTGACAAATGCTCTTTTCTGTTTACAATCTCCGCTCATTTCCAGAAATATGTCTACTAATCTCTCTGGATCGCAGTGTTGTAGATTATCCATCAAGTCTTGACTTAAACTTAAAGAATCCTTGAATTGTTTGCTTTGACAAGTCGGTGATTTGCAAAATGGTGCAAAGAGAGATGGACAATCACATGCCTCAAGTTGGGCTTTTAGTACTGAATAGAATACAACCTTTGGCATGGGATTACTAATTACTACATCTAAATCGACCTTACTATGGCATTCGGAAACTTTATACTTGAAGGGCACTTGAAAGCTGAACACAATTTGAGGCGATGGTTCAGTGAACACTTCAAAGCTTTCCAGGTCTTCGAACGTTCTGTAAATGGTAGTTGTTGGTTTTGGTGCAATGAGATCTGTTACAACAATTCCTTTGTAACCGTTTATCAAAACGATCAGCATCAAAAGCCAAATTCCAAACATAAAATTGAATGCATGAAAAAATCTAATTCCATCTTTGGTAGTACTCATCTTGGTAGAGAAATCAGCAGATTGCTCAAGGAAAGTTTGCAGAAATCCTTGAAAAATTGTAGCAATATGCTTTCTTTCTCCAGTAGATAAAACAGAGACAGTGCCAGTAAAAATTGTAATTGCAAGGACTGAAATTCCCATTGCAGCCCAAGCAAATTCTTGAAATGGTATGATGTATGCAGCAAATGAGATTGATTCTGACATCCCGTCACAAGTGATAAAATTGAATGTATCCATTTGGGTCAAATACCAGAGCTTGGAATCTTTTAGTGTTTTTAAATATTCTTCAGCAAGTTGACCTGGCCCAATATTAGCTTCTATGATGGGGATTTTTTGTTGAACTGTATGAAATAATGTCGCAAGATGATCCAAAAATCCAAGATTCAAACAGATTTCCATCTCGGAATTTTTGGAACAGGTTAAATTTGTAGGAATGAGTATAAGGGATTGAATTATGATTTGAAACTCAAAAGCCTTCCATTGAGGATATGCTTTTGTAAATGGGTATATATTTTGAATTTGCTTGTGGTTCTTATAATTCATCACAACGTATGGTCTCTGGAAATGTCCGTTGGTGTATACGGCGTTCCATACCTGATTACGCGGACCAGGTCTTGTGGTGATGTCAAGGGCAATACTAAAGTCATTCGTGGCATTCACGATCGTCAAATGCATTTGATCCAAAATAACAAATCTCACAAGTGTATCCTACTGTTCTGACCTCAAGCGTTGAATCATTTCCAATATCAAGTCCATCCGTAGGTGCTAGTGTCAAATAAAATGTGGTCAGTAAGACATTTATGTATTTGACCCGTTGATATGGATTTGTGTGATTCATATTTGTGAGAACCAAGAGGTACTTATCTTTCCAATCCACAGATGCAGGCTCAAGATATGGTGATTGAACATATGGCCAGGTTGGCCGTACATTGGGCTTGGTATCTCCAATAGGAGGAGCCGTTTGAGTTAAAATGTAGAATACAGCATACGTTATGCATAGCAGACGAGAAAGTTTGTGTTGTGGGCCCCTTTTTAAAGCTTCCAATACATAGGGATGCTCAAGATAACAAAGATCAATTTCTACGTTTGATGCAAAGTACAAATGAATCTCGCATTGGGCGAAATTTTGAACCCAACTGTTCAGTTCTTGAATTTTGACCATGTTGACNACGTTTGATGCAAAGTACAGATGAATCTCGCATTGGGCGAAATTTTGAACCCAACTGTTCAGTTCTTGAATTTTGACCATGTTGACTGAGGTCGTCAATTAGGTGTAATTCTAGTATGTCAATTTAACTAAAATATTTCTATTGTCAGAAGAATTGTCTCCAATGCATCTGGATTAAACAAAAAAACTCAATCGACATAGGTAAAGTTATCTATTAACCCTATTAAATATCAGAGTCCAATAAGTCCGTTTTTAACAGATTCCAAATAACATTTATTGGACTTGGAATGAAAAATTGAAGAATCCAAGAAAATCGTTTTTTTTTGCTTTAAAATTCTTCTTTAATCAAAAATTATTTGAAATGCGCAGTTAGTTTTTCAGATACTCATTGCAATTAGTTAAATGATAATACCTTTGTAGTCAAAAATTTCCATGGATAACTTTCTTGGGCAGCACTAGTTGGTTCTTCAGTGTGACCTTCGTTGTTATTGGCCGAAAATATTGACTTAAAAGTGTTTTGATTTGTTTTAACAATCGGGTGAGTGCAAACTTGTTATACTCTTAGGTCGGAATGGGAGTATTAATATTTAATCCATGTATCACTCTTCGATTCTGTTCAAAGTTCAGCTGAAAGATGAGAGTTCTGCATTCTAGAAGAACAACAAGTTAGCACAGCACTCCAACTATACTAACATATTCATCGAGCTCAACCGACAAGAGGTATTATTTGTTGTGACAGAAAGCGTTTACCTTCAAATATAATGACTTGTTTTAAACAAAGCGTTAAAAAAAGACCATAACAAAATATTGCTCAAAAGATGATCTCAAAGTTGTTCTTGTCTACTAAAACGAAATTCACACCAGTTGCCTGCTGACAATAAAGTTCGCACTGTACGTATTACAAGCACTGTATATATTATATGTTCAAGTTCTAAAAGTAGGTCAAGGTGAAATCAAGGGCTAAAGGTACTTTAGGAAATCAAATACGAATATTTTGGTCAAAATATCTAACTCCAAAGCTCTTGGAAAAGCATTTTTCTCATATGGATATTCTAGTTACGGGATGGATTCATGTCGTGCATATATCAAATTTTTATTACAAGTACTTTTCGAAATTATTTTCTGGAGATGCCTTTACTCCAAGCCAGAGTCATTTGTAGTCCTGATCACGCTATCATTCCTCGCGTTAACTTCAGCCAAAGCTTTTAAATATCAGAAACAAAATTAAACTAAAAATAGAATGGATATTAAAATCCAGAATCTAAACAATTGGTTTGATAATTTTGAAAGTTGTGAAATAAATTTGTGTGTAGTTCCAACTTATGACGAAGATTCTATTCTGAGAAACATTCGACATCCTACAAGGCTTGGAATTGGAAATGTCGGAAATGGAGCCAGAGCGAGTCAATGCTCTTTCCATTCTGAGCACCCCGTTTTTTCAAGATTATTTTGCATTGCCCACATTATTATTTTCCTGGACCCTGGAGATGACCCAACCAAAAAATGGCATCAGCGCTACCTGACTCGCCCCAAAGAAAGGCAAGGATATACAATTTCATTGTGGCATGAAAAATTTCTTTTCATCCTCACCAATTCTACCCAACCATTCTCAAGGTTATACACAAATCTTAATTCACTTGACATCTCCACCACTCATATTTATTTAAAACTTGAAACAGTCAAAGTTCACCAAAGTTGTGAAACTTTTGGAGCGGTAAGTGTAAAGTACAATTGTGACATTTGCGCGCCAGTGAGCGTGGATGGAAACCTGGATCTGAAGAATTTTAAACTCCAGGTGAAATTCCCTCATTCTAGAATCTGGACCACGAGAACTGAAGATAGATTTTCGGATTTCAACAAGCTAAAAATTGAATTGGAATATAAAATTCGCATGGATATCCGGGATATTTACCCATACAAATACAAAAAATTCAACATAACAGTCCCATTTGCCGAGTTGATAAAATCATTCATATTGCCACCCATAAATTTCTCAAATTACGGTCAGGAAGGAATAGCGTCACTGTCTCTCAATTATCCTACAATATCAGTTGCCACTGTGAGGGTTCATAGAGAAGGAAATATTGTAAATGGAGGACTTGGATGGTTTTACTTGGCTGAAATTGATTATTTCAGTTTCATTATGCGGGACGAAACATTTCAGCAAAGTCTCTTTTGGCAATCTTTTTCATTCCTTGGATTTTGGCTCTGGATAGGAGTTTCCTTATTTTCTATCTCAGCCATCGCCACTTTTGTATCAATAAATGTCACAGAAGAAAAATACAAATGCCGAATCATCATCAACACATTCTTGGTATATACAAGTATCCACCTTGGACAACCTTCAACCAAACAAAATTTCACTACCAAGGATAGAATAAAATATTTTCATGCTTTCAACTGTCTTGTTATCGTTTGGTTATTTATGGGGCTCGTTTTGTCTCAAAGCTACAAAGCAGTATGGTTATTTATGGGGCTCGTTTTGTCTCAAAGCTACAAAGGAGTCCTTATTACTGACTTACTGGTGCCAAAAATGATTCACTCTCAGCCAAATGAAGGAATCCTTAAACATGGAAAAGAATTCAAATTCTTTACAAATATGCAATCCACAATTGAGCATTATAAAAAATCAAAATCTCAACTCGTACACTGTCATGGCTCCTATCGACCATCACTACCATTTAAAGGCAGCAAATCAAGACCAGTGTCGATGACTTCTGGCGCATTTATCCCACCCCAATCAAATCCAACCAATGCTGTTTACACAAATCCAGGATTAGTAAAATCATTTGCGATCGCAATGATTAATCATATGAAAGATTGTGATTGCGATCCTTGGTCGGCTGGAGATTGCAAATCAGAGCAATGTTCAGATGAGCATTCTTTGGAAATGCTCAAATTAACTCAAACTATTTCTCGCAAATTGATTAATTGTGAACCACAGAAAATGATTGATGTATTTCTCAATGCAACTAAAGACCCTACTCAAGACAAAGTAGTATTTGTCGGTCTGAATTCAGAAATTTATGATTACCTTGAAGAATTCAATAAAAGAGTTGATTCAGGTGATAAAATCTTCAAAGCAACCTTCCGAGAGGAATTTCTTGTCCAAAGAACGGCGTGGAAGTTTTCAAAGTCTGGAGAAAAAGAAGTACCTAGACGGCTTCAGTGTGTAATTCATTCTGGAATTTATGCGTTTTGGAAAAAATGGTATGGCTATCCCAATAGTGTCAAGATGGAGGCATGATATTCGAGAAAATATCATAAAATCGAAGTCATCGTCATTGAGTTCCTTATGCCTAGCATTATTCTATTTTGGAATTTTGGCTATCATTATATTCATAATTGAAATGATGTTTCAGGGCTATAACAAGTTACTATTACTAAAAGAAAAACATAAAAGAAAAGTCGAGTGAACTTATTGTAATTAATAAGGCATTTAATTTTACGTACGACCATGTATGGAATTATTTTTCGAAATATTAGAGTGATAATACCAAAAAAATATTTACATGTGCAGTAATTCTATAGAATAATGAGATATTGGAAACCAGTAACTTTTCTCGACCAAGACAAAAATGTTCAATTTTTATTTATTTGTGTATATCCTGATTATACAAAAAAGTTGCAAGCAGATCTTTAGCAATTACTCTACTAAACTCAAGGAGGTCTAGGCCAGGAATACTATTACAATATCAATAAATATTATCCGAATTTATGGTTTAATCTAACGTTGTGTCTGATTTTAGACTGGCTTAATATTCTTCATTGTTGTAATTCCGCCCTTCGAGGTCGGCATTGAGACTTTGAGCAGAGTAGACGTGTTGTAAGTTAACTCCTACTTTAATAACTATTTTGTACGGATAAGTTAAGTTTACATCCAGTTAATTAGTACCACTAAATCCGCATTAAAAATTCAAAAACAACCAAATTGTAATTTTCAGGATACGTCAGTTTTTCGTAAAAATCTCAAAATTTTTGTTGAATTTTCTACTGTGCCTGCTTGTTTTATCAGCAACTAACATAAATGGGGAAGAAAAAGAACCAGCAGGCTGTGAAGGTAAGCTCAGGCATTGCTGGGAGCGACAGGATACCTGAGCAAGCCCAAGTAAGGCCTCTGCCTACTGCAGCGGACTGCATGGAACAAATTAGTCAAATTGAGTTAAAATTCTCTAAGCTAAGTGAACTGGTAGCAGAATTGAATGGTAAACTTGTTGTGTGTGGATAACTTAGGATAAAGTATGTGATTCCTATTACGAACACTCGGAACGTACAGAAGTCAGTATAGAAAAGTTAACGAATATAGTACTAAATGAACTGTCGTCCTTCAAAACTCGTGTCTCTGAATTCTGAACTCGAAGAAAAATGTGACTCAACTCCGTCCGGACCTCAGCACAGTGAAACAGAGAATGCAGTTTCTTTCAACGTGTGCAATGTGAGTTCAGATGTCAACAATAACCAATTGACATATTTTGTAAGTAAAATGCTTTGCCTAGAACTACAAATATTTTAAGCGATAGACGTAACAACGTTGTCGTACACGGTTTAACCTACAAAGATAATCATAAGGCTAAAGAAATAGTCGATGAATTCTTTCGTGAACAATTACGCATTGAGCTTGACATTGTACATGCATTTCTACTTGGCCGTCCTTCAATTAATGT
The DNA here is from genome assembly GCA_009869925.1 of Thalassaphorura encarpata. NCBI lineage: Eukaryota > Metazoa > Arthropoda > Collembola > Poduromorpha > Onychiuridae > Thalassaphorura > Thalassaphorura encarpata. The sequence goes on from WJEZ01002833.1 coordinate 7,298, forward strand.
AAATGTCCCATTCTTAGTAAAGCTTACCACCTGGTCCGATAAAAAACAATTTTTTTAAGCTGTCATCGTCTTGCTGGTGCAAAAACTTCCATAACTGACCACATGAAGTTTCCCTTGGCAAAGGGAGAGCTCTAAACTCGGAAGAGCCTAATTCCACTTCTAATTGAACTTAAGGCAAAAGGAAAAAAAGTGTACTTGAAAGGTGATGTTCTAAATGTAAATGGTAGTCCATACATGAAATAGCTTAATTTCTGCTCCGTCTCTGCCACCTGGTACATTAACTAAAAATTCGAGTCCATTGTTGTATTGTTATTCTAATTTGAGCAGAAACTTAGTAAATAGTTTTAAGGAAGTTTATGTAAGCAAATATAGTTAAACAAAATCTAATCGTAGTAAAAAATGAATGTGTTTATTGTGGTGTGATTCTGTAGTCGCTCTACTTATTGAATTCAATCTAGAAAGCTTCTTTATCATATTTGTAATTCTTTAATTTTAATTTTATACGCAAATTTACAAAATTAATCTATTACAAAATCGAATATAACTGTGCTGATTGATAAGGCAAAAGCCATATGTCAAATAAAGAAATTGATTGATTGAATTCCGCCCTTCAAAACTGCAGTAGAATAATCGAATAGGCTAAAATCCCCGATGAGATCTTAAGTAAAATTCCATGATTCAATAAAAATAAAATGTCAATTTAATTACACTTAAAATAAATGTAAATACTAACCGAAGCAATCTATCAACGGCTGATGTTGAAATAGTTACATGAATTGATTTGTAGCGGATGAGTACTTATCACAAGAGATAGGGTGAAAATATGAAAAGTGTATGTGAAAATAATTTTTGGCTTAACTTACAAAATCGATACAATATATACCAAGCAATAAAATTAATATTGGATGCTTATCCTCTTAAAAATAATTTCCTTTCTCACATTTACTAATAAACTTGGGATGAGGAAGAATAGAAAAAATTTAATTATCTGCGACATAAAGCGTACTTCAAAAAATAAATTAAAATTTTAACTTCATCTTCAACGATTTCGTATAGGTCAAGTGTATTAAAAATGTTTGGTTGTATTTTTTTGATTAACGTTTTTCATTGTAAGTAGCAATAACAGTTATAAGTAAATCCAAATAAATTATTTTTATACATTCTTAATAAATGTTTAGAAAAAATGTAATCCAAAGTGAATGGTAGAATTGGAATGAAGCAACACGAAATAAATCCAAATAAATTATTTTTATACATTCTTAATAAATGTTTAGAAAAAATGTAATCCAAAGTGAATGGTAGAATTGGTATGAAACAACACGAAAAGACGAGGCTCCTGTGGCAGCTACATAAACAAACGCATAGTTTTGAGTGGGTCGTTGGGTGTTGCAGTTGCAGCTTTGCTCAAATATTCTACGTCAAAAACTAGTTACAAATATTAAAACTTAAAACTCAAATAGTCATACTAAGAATTACAACTCATTATTTGAACTTTATTTTATATCGTTCGGTTTGAGTTCACAACTACCTCAAAATGGTAAAGAAATTTTTGTAGTGTAAGTATTGAATTATTCTTGAAAAACCTTGTCGTCTTTTTTGTGAACAGAGTCTCAATCTCCTAAGCCAAACAACGACAAGAAAAGCAAATCCATAAGCTACAAGTAAGTAGCAATAACAGTTATAAGTAAATCCAAATAAATTATTTTTATACATTCTTAATAAATGTTTAGAAAAAATGTAATCCAAAGTGAATGGTAGAATTGGAATGAAGCAACACGAAAAGACGAGGCTCCTGTGGCAGCTACATAAACAAACGCATAGTTTTGAGGTGTTGGGTTGGGTCGTTGGGTGTTGCAGCTTTGCTCAAATATTCTGCGTCAAAACTAGTTACAAATATTAAAACTCAAATAGTCATACTAAGAATTTTTCTATACTAAGTCTTTTTTGTGAGCAGAGTCTCAATCTCCTAAGCCAAACAACGACAAGAAAAGCAAATCCATAAGCTACACTAATCATTATACACTTTCTGTCTTGATCTTGACAATCATTTAAACAAAAGATTTGGTTTCGTACGTCTCGGATATCTTTGGTAAAATCAAACCAATAATCCAAATATAATGGTAATTAGTGGAATAGCAGAAAATATGCTTAGAAGTTTAATTCTAGGTCAGAATATCCGCCAACCTTGGTTTGACTCAAGCGAAGATACCCTGTAATACGAACAAACTGGAAATTCCAAAATATTTTTAAAAAATTCGAAAAGTTTAGAGTCCGCAGCAGCAACAGCCGTAAAATCAGCCATCGTGGCCAGTCGATACGTGATTACTTACAAGCAACGAATGCGAAATTTTAAATTGATTTGATTTTCTTCCATGTTAAATCGTAACGTTATTTATCAAAACTCTTAAGTACGAATTGCTTACAGGAACTTTCAAACTAAAAATAGCAAATAAATCTATACGCTTTTGCACGCTTTATGTACGCAACTATACTGCAAGATATTCTATGAACAATCTAATCAATTTTAAGTAAATGATAAATCAACAGGAGTATTACGATATTAATCGACCTTTAATGCAGTGGCAATTGTGCGTGCGTATTTGCTTGGCGTGATCAGTAAGTAATACCTACATAATCCAAAATATTTAGTTTCTAACAAACTTATTGAACTTCATGTTTTTGCCGTTCTTTCATTTTACAGAACTAACTAAAACTACACACCGACTGAAAAGAATTATTTCAATGCCAAACATAACGACTGCAAGAACTATACAGCAGCAAAATGCCAAAAATGTGTTTAAATCATTGGAATTTAGCATATTTAAGTTTAACATCGGTAGTGGCGGTTCTCCTGTAGCAGTAGCATAGTGTTTCGTCATACTTTTACTTTGAGGAAGCCATTTTTGCCAAAAACCATAAATTCCAGAGTGAATCACAGATTGAAATCGGAGCTGAATGGCAGGCTCTCCATTCGTTGAAAATCTCCAAACAGCCCTTTGCAAAAGAAATTTTTTATCTTCGGATTCCTTCCAGCACAATGTCTGCTCAGATTGAGCTCTCTTGTTGAGTTGTTGCAAAAAATGATCAATATTTGAATTTAGGTCAACAAATGCTACTTGGTTTTTGCTCATGTTGAAAAATACGTCCAGTACCTTTTGTTGCTTACAATGGTTCAATTTAAGAAATATTATTTGAGTTAAATTCAGTGTCTCGGACGAATATTTAGTGTAGATACATTCTCGAGAATCGCATTGAGTAACTGACCAGGGATCGCACCTACAAGAATGCATACGATGAATCAATGCACTTGCAAATTCTGTGTAGCGTGACTTGCTATAAAGTTGTTCTTGAGAAGGTTTGAACGGACGATATGATCCAAAGCATTCCGGTATTTTGATGTAATCAGACTTTTTATAATGTTGAGCCAGCATCCCCGTATTTGTAATAAAGTTAAACTCCTTTGCGTTTTTCCAGATCTGACCATCTCTTGTTGGTTTCGGTGGGACATGTTGTTTTGTGATCATCAGCTCAGGTAAAATCGAACCTTTGTAGGCATTAGATAAAATCATGGCTGCGCATAGCCAGATACCAAGGACGTAGTTAAAAGCTTTGAAATATTTTTTACCATCGTTTGTTGTAAAATTCGGGTTCGGGTTGAAATATCTCGTGGGTTGTGTTGTAAGAAATTTTAGTCCTAACAAACCTAAACGACTGGATTTATATTGACCTTTTCCTTTGACCATTAACGAAACAATTATGAATAGGCATGAGACTACAAACAAGGAAATTCCACTCAACAGCCAAGTGCCCGGTGATAAGAATGGACGCAAGATTGAAATTTGATTCTGTATCCGACCACAAGTAATAAAGGTATAGTGATCCATTCCAGTCAATAGAAAAGATCTCCGAGTTCCATAAAAATCAAACAACGAGTCAACGGTCAGAAATAATATTTCAGGAAAATTTTGCAGGTAAGTCTTGCCTCCAACAATGATTGCGTTGTCGGACAAATTTGAAGTTGCTGAAAAGATCAAGGATTTGATTATTTCTAAAAATGGGGCTACTACGATAGATTTTTTGTATTGAATTGGGTAAACATCCTGAAAATAATTCGGATTGTAATCCAGCTGGACTAATTTTCCTCCAATCCACGTATTCCATACTTTCTTATGAAGAAAATTTAATTGGAGTCTGAAATTTTGTGAATCCAGAATTCCAGGTTGGCTGATTAAATAATTTTTCATGCATACATCGCAAATATAATTCACACCAACTGTAGTTAGAATTTCATGGTTCTGGGTCTGATGAGATTTGCCAAGATTTAAATAAATACGACTTGTAAAATCACGAGCATTAAATTCTAACTGAGTGTATGGCGATGTTGAATTTGTGATAACGAAAAGAAATCTGTTCTGCCACATGGTTTGGCTATTTCCAAACCACCTCCAGTAGCGAAATCTTGGAATGTTGGCCCGACGCTGACTGGGTGGGCTTTGCCCATTGTCCAAGAAAATACTGACGTATGCAATACACAATAATTTTGATAGTAGTGGAGAACCCGTAATGAATTCACACCGACTTCTTTGTGATACTTTACTTTCAGCTAATCCAATTGTTGATACAATGGGATGTAGAATGTTGCTAAGGATTGGTCCTACTTCAAGGGTTGGCACTATGCACAATCTTATATCACATGTAGCAAAATTATCCAACCGACTGTTTAGATTTAAAATTTGGACGTCCATGATTTTTGGGTAAGCTTAAGGCAGATCTACGAGATAACTCTATACATGACTGACTATGATATTGAAGGTGAGCTATAAGACCTTGGTTGAAATTTAAAAGTCACGACTGGCTTCTGTCGACAGACAAATATGACAAATGGAGTCTCAGAACTATACGTAAATATTTAATACACATGACATGCATGCCATTTCTAATAATAGGTACATGGATTGGTGAAACTAATATGGCAACTTGCTTTTAAGCTTTGATATTTTACTAGATATTTGA
>WJEZ01002834.1:0-12310 GCA_009869925.1 Thalassaphorura encarpata
CGAATCAATCCGTCAAACACAGTTACTCGAAAAGGATATCGAGAATTGTACTACTAAAGCTAAACAAACAGAGGACCAACTCCAGGACATTCGAAATAAGTTCCAACAGCAAGAAGCAGAATTCAATAAGCATAAAACTGCTTCTGAGGAAGAAAAAATTCGCTATGGCAATATTCTTCAAGGATTACGGGAAAACATTGCTACACTTGAGACTGCTCATGCTGAGGAAAAACGGAGGAAGGAAGAATTGGAAAGAGAAAGACAACAGTATGTGAACACTCAGCAGACTGCTCAGCAACACATAGTTCAGGGTGGACGAATCAAGGTGCCCTGGTATCACCGTGTTGCTGGAATAGCTGGTGCAGCCGTGTCTGTGGTAGGAGCGGTGTCCAAATGTTGTGTCATGTAGAATTTTTTAGATTCAAGAAAAGTATATGTCCAGATTAAATGTTTGGTCTTGAATATTTGAACATGAATAAATTGATTCCATTTTTCATAATAGAAAGCGAACTGAAAAAGGCGACTAAAACAAACATCATGCACATTTAGAGTTACTTGCATTACTCATAGATGAAAAATTCGTGACATAAATATTTTGAATTTGCTACATTTCTCATTTAAAGCTAGTTGGAGATGTGGGATCTGCTGATTAGGTGATTTTTGCAGAAATATACAAGTGAGAAGGCAGGGGAAAGACAAAACTCAGTCAGTCACAAGTTTTCATGACATGACATGATTTCTCGATGCAAACCATAAAAATCGAAACACCCCATGATGGTGTGTGTAAGTGCAAAGTAATGGGTTTAGGCAAAACTTTTATTATTACCCTTTTGCTGCCCTTCGGTTTGGAGTCACGTCTGAGTCTGACTTTTCCTGGGAAAAAACACATTGGCAGATTCTGTTGGAGATCAAATTTCAACTTAGCAGTCAAGAACTACGACGTACTAAATACGTAAAGAGTATAAGAGTAATATGTAATATGTACGTAATATGTAAAGAGTGACTTTTGTAAAGTCAAAGAGTCAAGCCAAACTTATCTTATTTTTCCTCTTGGTCCTTGAGTCACTCTTGTCTCTGTCTTTTCCTTGAAAAAATCTCATCAGCAGATTCTGTTGGAGATAGAATTTCAACGTGACTCTGACTCACAGACATAAGGCAAAGAACAAAGACATTTTAATCCTGTCGTCAGAGTCAACGGCGCCTTACAGGTTAAGACATTCCTAATAACGACATTAGGGGAGGAAAGTACACGTCTGGCCAGTTTTGGTGTAGATTAGTAAATATCAACTTTTATACGCTAACACTCATCTTGAAACAGTCAATTTATTCGAATCTGAACCTTGACTCAAAGTAAAGTTTAACAATGAACGGAAAACCAATACAAATTTATTCCTCCGTTGAAGGGAAGCGAAACTTGGATTTACAAGCTGTAGAGAAAATTCTCAAGCCAATCGAAAATCTGCCAGTGTCCGTAATTTCGATTAATGGGATTTGTGGAGAAGGAAAATCATTTTTTCTCAACTATGGTTTGAATTATTTCTGGGCTATTGAAAAGAAGGAAGAGAAGAACTGGTTTAAGCATTCGATTGATTTGTCCAAAGGATTTGCATCAAACGGAGGAATAGAGAGAACGACCGTTGGAATCTGGACTTGGTCATCTCCGTTCATCATACAACACCCTACCACTGGTCAAAAAATTGCCGTTCTTCTCTTGGACACTCAAGGATTATTTGACTCGGCCACATCATACAGAGAAAATGCATTTGTTTTCTCCCTGAGTGCTTGGCTTAGCTCCGTGTTCATTTATAATATTCAAGGGAATCCCTCTGCTGATAAATTGGATCATTTGCTTCAGTTCTGTAATTATTCGCAAAACCTTTCACTCGTAGCTGATGGTAATGGACAAGCCGAAGATAAGCCTTTTCAACGACTCCTTTTGCTTTTACGTGACTGGCAATATGCTCGTGAAGATTTTCAATATGGTCTTCATGCATTACAAGGTTCTCCACAGGAAAACTTGAAAAACTTTGCCTACGATTTCCTCAAACTAAATGAGAATGCGGATAATGAAGTTTTAACGACTAGGAATGAAATTGCATCCAAATTTCAAGCTAATTTATCAGCATTTCTACTTCCTCATCCAGGGATTCCAATTTCAAAAGGGGAGCTCCCTACGGAAGAAAATATGGACAAGGACTTTGCAATACATTTGAAAGGTTGCATCGAACATGTCTGCACAAATTTGGCCGTTGAACCAAAAGTGTTATCTGGAGAAGTTCAAAATGGAGAAAAATTGTTTGAATTTTTGAAAGGATGGAATGCGTTCCTCTCCACGAATGAAATGCCAAATCCAGTAAATCTAAGAGAAGCTGTTGCAACTATTAAAGTCCGAGAAATCTTGGTCGAGGCTGGAAAGCAGTATGGCAAGAAAATTGCTACAATTTCAACCGGTGGAGTATCTGATGCTTCATTCAAAGCTTCTGATGCAAAAATTCGAGAAGAAATTCTTCCAGCCACCTTACAAAATATTTCCAAAGCTTTTCAAATCCAAGAACAAAAGAATAAATTCTCAAAAGAATTGGAGGATCTATTAGACACCGAATTCATGAAATATTCTCAGATGAACACATCAAAACGAGAAGAGTTAGAATTAGCAGAGAAATTTCGATTAATGAAAATTCAACAACAAGAACAAGAAAGAAAAGTTCGGGCGGCACAAGCGGAAGCTGCAAGATTGGCGGAATTACATCGCCAACAAGTTCTACGAGAGGAAGAAGAGAGACGTCGTCGTGAGGCCGAACAACTCAAATTGACCTATGAAGTTTGGGTCCTGTCGGATTCTACCTTGAACGAGCCAACAAGACGATCACTCTTAGAGGCGGTGAGAAACGGATCAGTTGCTAGATTGGAGAAAGATGGGAGCGGTCGAATTACCAGAATGGATGGAACACCAAATGCGACTATTAATATTTACGGTGGCTCTCATGTCAATTTTGAGATCAATATTCATGGTGGAAATCTTAATATCGGTGTTTAAAGGTACGTTAATTTTATTTATTCCTGACTTCTCAGCTATCAGCTAATATACTTTTTGTAACGAATAATATTAATGAACTTTCAAATCATTCTAGGTCTGAATGTTTTTGTTTTTGCGTGTACTACTGCCACAACAAAGGATTTTGGATACATTAGCATTGGCAAGTGGCAGAGGTGGTAGGTGGTTGAGAAATCTTTGAGAAAAGCTCTTATTAAGATATTAAGAACATGATCAATGAAATAAAAACACTTAAAAATATTAGTTAACACTTTTGGAAATTGTTCCCTTCAAACTAAATTGTCAAAATCACTTATGCTACTATTGCTACTATTACTTATAGTTATAGCTTATAAATATTTTCTAGTTCAAGTACGAGTAGTTGTTAGTGCTCTCTATATTCACATGATACTTTGATTAAAATCGAATTGTAAATTCCATTAAAATGTGTATGACATTTTACACTCAATTTTGACTGAAGGCAGACGTGAAGGCTTGACTGGCTTGCACAAAAATGGACATGCTTTCAAATTTCATTATAAATAAAATATACCATAAAATAATCAAATTCTGCAAGTTTAGTTGAAAAATATTTTGAGACTCAAAAGAGGTGTCCATTGAGAAAATTGCATCTAAAAAATTCCACGGAATTAAGCGAATATAGCGGAGCGCCAATTTCCGAACTTCAAGTGGAGAGAATAATAAAAAAATATAAAAGTTCAAGTTTTTCAACTTTACTAACTTTTCTTTGGGCTAGTGAAGTTCGAAGTGAATGGATTGATGAATAAAATTATCTCCATACTGCTGTAAAAACGGAGTCCATTTTCTAATACTATATTTAGAAGAAAAATCTAAATCAGCAATAGTTATGGACATGCATGATGAGGATGTAGATGAAGATGCCCCAGTCAGTCCACCGGGTTAGTAAAAAATTAGAAGGCTGGCTATGTGGCTATGTACCATAACCATATATACATTAAGTTGTGTTTTAAAGCTAAATATTTGGTTCAGACGAAGAACTGGATGAAATCAGTGACGGAGACGAAGAATTAATGGATACGACCGACCACCGTGGAGCCGTTGACGTTTCAATGGATGATGGTTAGTTAATTTAATTAAATATGTCTATCATAATCAGATGCTACATGAACGAACGAGGTCATTCCTCGTGTCACGTCATAATTATAACTATCGTGAATCGTGACTTTATAGAGATGGACCCTGTGAGTGATGATGAAGACGATATCGGTGGAAATGCAACGCAAGTAATACCACGTAACGCAAACGCAGGTATTATTCGATTGGACATCCAATATACTTAATTTATGATCGATTTTAAACGTGAAATATAAATTTTAGGTGGAATGGAGGCCAGTGACATCGAAAGTGAAGACGAATCCATGCCTCCAGTGAATTCAAGTAAGTTAGCATGGTTTATTCGAAGAGTTTCTAATTTTTACGCTCATCGACTAAGCAAAAGATTTGTTACTGAATCGCAGGTTCTGACCATGAAGACATGAACCCGACTCAACTGATCAGACGGGCGAGTGATGCTGTTGATGGTAAAATTAACATTTAACTTACCATCGCCTTGATTGACATTGACTGAGCTTTCATTTAACAATATTTATTTTTCTGCAACCAGAAATCGAAAGCGACGAGGATGAAGAAATGAGCACACAACCTCTACGCCGTAAGTTTCCTTGATTTGAATCGGGTTCTAAGTTGAACTAAACTAACTAGGAATCTGTGCATTTGATTAGGGATGGACGTTGAAGGTAGTGAAAGCGAATCTGAAGACCCGAATCCAACACAGAGGATTCCTCCACCAAATGGTAAATTAGCTAAAATAGTTTTTTCGTGTCTTGTTAAGAATTGTTACATTGAATAACATTGTTATTTTAATTTTATGCAGATATGAGTGCAGACGAAGATAGCAACAGTAGTTTGCCAGACGAACAACCAACTCAAATTATTCATAGGCAGGGAGGTAAGTTCTAATTAACACGGAAAAATTAAATTGTTTTGATTCAAATATTGAGGAACTTATATTTCTGTGGTAGATAAGAGTGACAGTGACGTAAGCGATGTGGAGGATGGTGAAGGTCCTACACAAGTAATTCCGCACAGAGGTAGGAAATTATATTAAATTAGAAATACACGACTAATAAATTCAAATTGTATAATTTCGGTAATGCGACTTTATAGAGGAAGGCGAGAGTGGGGATGAAAGTGGTGAGGAAAGCATTGCAACTCAGAGAGTTCCACAACAAAATGGTATTAAAAGAATTTGAAGTTCTAAACTAGTACTTTTTAAAGGTGGCAAATTAAAATTAATAAATAACTTGTTACTGGTTTCATTTTAACAGTGAGTGAAGATAGTGACGTTGAGGACCCAACTCAACTTATTCTCACAGGTGGTAAGCGATCAGCTTGAGAAAATTAGAATCAAAATAATTTGTGCAATATTTCAATTTAATTCTATAAATCAAGTAGTTGCTGATGATGAGAGTGAAGGTCCGACTCAAACTGAAACTCCTTTGGCAGGTGAGCATCAGTACATCAATCAGAAAATTGTTCGAGATATTGTTGCAAATAATATTCCTTTCGTACAATTTTAGAAGCAGAAACGAATGAGGCTGAAGAAGACAAACAATTGGGCGCAACTCAAGTGATACCGAGACCACAGACAGAGGGAGGTATGTCGAAAGAAGTGGTTGACTATTTTTAACCCATATTTAGTTAGATTTTTCAGTTAAATGCAAACGCATTATTCATTAACTTAATTGGTTTTCAATGTGTAGACGAGAGCGATGCAGAGGCTGAACCTGAGGATTCGGAAGCAGAAGCAGCAGTACCAACGAGCACTGTGAATGACGGTATGTCCTTGAATTGCAGTTTCGTAAATATGAAGTTTGAATTGAATGGATTTCAAAATAATTACTCATTTTCATAGATGAGGTTGAAACTCAAGGAATTGTCACTGCCAACGTAGATTCTGAAGAAGCTGAGGCTGAGGCTACACAGGTCATACCTCGCTCAAGGTCCAGATCCAGATCGAAAAGTAGATCTCGTAGTCGTTCAAGTTCAAGAGGTTCCGACGGAGCCAAATCGCGATCAAGGTCAAGGTCACGATCAGCCTCAAGCTCTGGTTCCGGCTCATCTAGAGCTTCATCTGTAGCTTCCAAGGCATCTGGTGAGTTCAGTTGATAATTATTGATGAGAATAGTGCTGTGCATGTGCTTCCTTATGAAATTTCAATTTATTAATTTAATTGGTGTTACTTTTCAAGACGTTGGTGAAGGAGAGGTGGGTGTAGCAGCAGAAAAGAGGAAATCCCGTTCACGTTCCAAATCCAAAAGTCGAAGTAGAAGCCGATCTCCAAGTGGAAGCCGAAGTCGAAGTCGCAGTGGTTCTCCTCCTGGTTCTGTTTCATCTTCTGTTGTCCAAAAGAAAAGGAAACGCATTCAGTCTGGCTCCGATTCCGACTCTTCTGTTGGTTCAAAGAAATCTGGTAAGGAAATTGAAATTGTTGCTTATCGATAAAGAAGTGATCCGCCTTTGTAAACATTGAATTTTTAAATGCATGCAGTTGCGAGCGATGATGAAGCTCCACCTCATAGCGATATAACTGGATTCACGAACAGCACTTCAGTTGTTGGAAAGTCAAAGAAAAGGATTAAATCCAAAAGTGGTTCCTCTGATGACTCAGATTCTGGCTCTGCTTCACCAGGCTCTTCAAAAAAGAAACGTCGTCGCATTCGCTCTCGTTCTGGATCAAATTCTTCTGTTGGATCAAGAAAATCCGACGATGCCGACGCTGAAGCTGCTCCAGAATCTCAAGAGTTAAGCTTTGGTGACGAAGATGAAGGTGAAAAAGTAGATGCGAATAAAGCAGGTGAAGAAGGGAGTGAGGCTGGAACTGCGGCAGGAACAAGTGCTGGGGCTGAAGAAGGAGAAGCCGGTGCTGCTGGTGCAGCAGCAGCTGCTGATTCAGATTCTGACGATGATGCTCCAAGGAATAGTCAACAAGACTTTGTATCAGATTTTGATCAAATGATAGAGCGTAGAAAGGCTGAGCAAACAAAGAGGAAAAGAAGAAGAGATATTGACCTTATCAATGATAATGATGATTTGATTGCTGGGCTATTGGGGGAAATGAGGAATGCTGCTGAGGTGTGAATTTGGTATTATCATTTTTAGATTTTCATTCCTCATAGTAGTTTTTGCCCCTTCTTGCAGGACGATCGTGAATTAAATCAAGTGGGTAAACCAGCCACAAAGAAGATTTCCATGCTAAACTCAGCCTTGTCTCAATTGAAGAAACATGATTTACAAATGGCTTTTCTTGAGCATAACGTTTTGTCAATTTTGACGGATTGGTTGGCCCCAATGCCTGATCGCAGTCTCCCTGCTCTCAAAATTCGTGAAAGTCTACTTAAACTCTTGACTGAGGTTTGTAAAAATGCATAAAAAAGTGTAAAATAAGATGTGGTATTGAAAATTATATTTAATCTATACATTATGATTGGATTTAGTTCCCCCAATTTGATCAAACCCATTTGAAACAATCTGGGATTGGAAAGGCTGTCATGTATCTTTACAAACATCCAAAAGAGACGAAACCAAATAAAGCAATGGCTGGACGCTTAATCAATGTTTGGGCTCGTCCAATCTTTAATTTATCAACTGATTTCAAAGCAATGTCAAAGGAAGAGAGGGAACAAAGAGACTTGGATCAAATGCCTAAAACTAAACGCAGGGCTTCTGATGAAGTGGACCGATCCAAAGGGGCTGGAGATATGAGCAAAACGTTTAATGCTGATGGAAGGTAAAGAAGCTCCGGAAGATGTGTCATAAAATATGAGCCTGTTTTAATGTTGAAATTTTCTTTAGTGGTCTACGCCCAGGTGACCCAGGATGGATTCCAAGAGCCCGTGTCCCTCTACCTTCCAGTAAAGATTATGTTGTGAGACCCAAATGGAACGTTGAAACGGATATGAGTAGAGTAAGTTCTTGAAATACTTTAATTCTTTGTTTTAAAAATTAAAAGTCTTATTTTATATTTTAGTCAAATCGAAAACAATCGACAAGAATGGACAAACACATTAGAAATTTTGCGGAGAAAAAGAAATTATCCAAAATACAGAGAGCTGTATCAATTTCTGTGGAGGGGAACAAAATGAGTTTGTAAATTTTGCAAGCAATGATGGCTATTGGATGACGTTGCGTTTAATTTAGTTAGATGATAATAATACAATGCAATGGTTACTTTGTTAATTATTAATTAAAAATTCATGGCACTGTCCTTGTCCTTGAGACTGCACTAGAAACATGTAACACGTATAAGTACAAGATTTCACAGATTTCTTGCCCACTCATTGGAGTTGACTGTGGAATGTGAAATCTTAGCCTAGCCAAGCAATAGCAATTTAATTTCGTTTAAAATAATTTAATTAGTAATGCCCTGACTTATTAAAATGACACGAAGCACAGCCGGCTGAATCTGAACTATCGAAACTACTCCTAATTAATAATAATTTAAGGACTGACAAAGACTGGTTAATTGTATCGGTTTATTGTACACGTAATAAATTCAATGTCAAGTGTGCATGTTGTAAAGGTCAGTTTATTACAGGTAGATTACTAATCATAAACCTGATTACTCACCTAAAAGTAATCATGTAATTGATTATATTTACGAGGTAATCTGTAATCTGATTAAGATTTTTAGATTACTACTTTCTTTGATTACATTTTTGGCGCATTAGCACAGATTTCCAATGCAACATTGAACCAAAAATCGGTTTCTTTTCATCCAGAGTACACTTTCCCTTTACTCTTTTTGTTAGACTTTGCGGTTTTTGAAATATAACAGTCAAAATAATCATTCTCCGGAAACTCAAGAGTCCGAAGGGCAAATTATACACACGAGAAACATGAAAATGTACAATAAAAACCCTCGATAATAATTTTTCGAAATGTAATCTGATTACTTTTTTCAAACTCACTAATCTGTAATCATAATCTACCGATTTTTGAAAGTAATCTGTAATCGATTACTTAAAATTGGGTAATCTAACCTACCCTACACTGATACAGACAGGTCAAGGTATAGGATTTATTTTTTCTGTGCTGCATGTGCATCGCATAATCGCATTTCCCAAGCCGCCATAGCAAAACAAGGAAGTAAAATCAAGACGACCACGACCACAACCACAGGATCACAAAGTAGGCGAAGCCCGGCGGGACTGCTATTGCTTCTTCAAACGCAGAATGATCATCTTTATTTTGTGGACTTGTCTTTGACTGGACTTGGTCTTTTGGCGAGCTAAAAGGTAACATTTTAATTAGTTTACTCTAAATTCACTCAACTAATTTAAGTATTTACTCTATGAAACGAATTGGTTGAACTTGAATTGAAAAACTTTGTGTTATTTTCCATTTTCTTGGTGCATGCCAAAGCGAATGTAAATTATTATCAAGTATAAATACAAATTGTCTTAAAATCATGTTTCAGAAAGGAGACAAGTCCCATGTGGGCTAGAGTTGACTGAATGCCAGTATTTGGAAAACTTGCTGTAGCTGTTGGAAAAAAATTGAGTTGAAGAATATTGGTTGTTGTAACGTTGTGATTTTGACTGGAGTGGTGCTGTCTGTAATTCATCCTTCGTTGTAGTAAAGTTTTCTAATCATGGAGACGTCTGCGGAAGATATCAAGTAAGTCAGTCATATTATATGAGGGAAATACTAAAAGTAAGTTTTTAGATATTCGTTCATAATAATGTCATTCCATTTATTTTTGAATTTTAGACCCGCAACGAGTTTGGCTATTAGAATATTAGCATTATTTTTGAAGAAACCAAAGTCGGAAAATTCAGAGCCGCAGCCGACGACTGATTCTGATGACAGCTATAGCAAAGTTATTGAACAAATCAAAGGAGCGATTCTAGATCTTGTGAATCACTTGTCTTTGGAGGCTAGACAGAACTTAGCGGATACCATGAGCCACACATTCTTGAGTAGAGGGCATGTTGATATCAGTGATGATGAATTGATGGAATTCGTCATGTGCGCATTGCAAGATGAAGGAGAGGAAAACGGTGAACCTGACCCCGACGAACCTTCCAACTCAAATATGGAAACTAGTCAAAATGGCAATGGACAAGTTGAAATTAAGACTGAAAGTCAAACAGTAGTTGTCAAAGAAGAAAATGTGGATGATTTACCATACATTCCAGTTTCGGTTGTAGGACCAGAAATTGTGGACTTGTCTTTATCAGAATCTCCGTCCCCCCAGGTTCAACAAAACAATACAGAAGATTGTGAGATAGAAATCCTTGAGGACAAAAGAGCTAAACAGAAAGAAGCTAGGTGAATTTAAAAAAGTTTGATACCATAATGAAAGTTGTTGAAAATTCTTACACACTCTTTTATCTTCAGGAAAGCGGAACACGCTAAACGCCGTGAATCTGAGCGTCTATTAGAAAAACAAGCAAGGACACTTCGAGCCATGAAGGTTGAATGCCCTGCCCTTTATGACTTGTGCGAATCTCGCCTTCAGACTCTCCTTTTGCCTCCTAAATTGTCAACTTATGAACAGCTTTTCCGCTGGCGACATGCCTATGGAGAAACGAATGAAATGGAACCGAAAAATGTGATCAGCACTCATAATTTGGTTCAACTGGCAAATGCATGTCCGGAAACAAGGGAAGAAATCAATTTACTCATTGATATTGATGACACCCACGTTGTGAATGAGATTTATCAAATTCTCGTTCAAGGAGCTGATGTTTGTTCTGCCCCTTTAGATGATGATGATATGCGCAACTCAAAATGTTTCAATTGTTTTCAGAGAGGTCATATTGAGGAGTTTTGTCCATTTGATAAAGTGAGTAATTGCATTCCAGATTCAGATATGGAAAAACAGCAGTTGTCATCACCAATAGACTCGGGTTCTGGAGTTCTTCGAATTAGTGCTGTGGAACCCGAATGGTTATCAGGTCAAGAATTATCTCAGCCACGTCGTCGGTCAGAATCACCAAATCCGATCCGAAGAAATCGTCCCTTGTCGCCCTACTACAACGCAGTGCCTCCTTCGATGGAATTATTAGAAGATGAGAGAATTTCAAGAGGACCATTGCTTTTTTCTAACAGTGCTGAATTTGAAGACGTATGGCGCTATCGTCGTAATGTTTGGTCAAGAAAATGGGAGCCTGAATTTGGATCTGCTGATAATCTGTCACAAGAAGGGAATTCGGCACCAAATCAAGGGGAAGAAACCACTCATATTTTTCATTATGGATTCCGAGGGCAAGAAATTCTAGAGCAGCAGAGGATTGAAAGGGAAAGACGAGTTGAGGCTGAAAGGTTGGGTCATTGTTCTTTGACTGAATGGCGATGGCCATCCTCACACAATTGGACTCCATCGAATGGAAATGAAGAGAACCAAGGTCATGAGAACCCTGAGTTCATGTACTCAGAACATCAAGACATTCTCCCTCGTCCTAGTGACAAATCTGCTCTGCTTGACTTAGTGCAATCTCAACTACAAACCCATCTGAGTCCAAGAAATCTCCCACGCTATGAATTGCTGTTCCAATGGAGAAAATCACATGCAGATATTCAAGGAGCAATGCCCAAAGACGTTCTGAGCACTACTAAATTAGTTGAACTGGCAAATGCAGCACCTGGTCCAGGGGGTGAGGGTCTAGCCTTGATTCGTAATACTCTTGGAAATGAACGCTCAATCCTTGCTGGAAGAATTCAAGAAGTTCTTTCTACTTTGCAAGAATTTGTCAAATTGCCTTATGGGAGAATCTGCCACAATTGTTTTCAAAAGGGCCACACTGACTCCGATTGTCCATTTGAAAAGAATCGCCAGTTGTTTCGAGAACAGCAAGGGATGAGAATGGGACGACAAGCTCAGGCCCATGTAAATGGGATTGTACCAGCTCTCAACAAGTGTCGAATTAATTTTAGGAAGAGAAAGCCAAAATTACCTAGACATAAACCTATCGTTTTTTATGGCAAAAACAAATGGAGGGCTGCAGCTAACTTTAGAGAAAATTGAGTAAAATACAGTTTTTTTGAGTGAGAAATTTGTGTTTACGGTGGTATCTATTTTATAAAATCGAAATTAGATTAGATTGTTTAAATTAGTCAGTACTTGACGCACGACTATAACCTCAGAGTAGAGAGTTTATCTATTCTTTGTCTGGAAATTCCTTACTCTGAGACTCAGTCAAGTTACATTAATTATGTTCACGCAAGTTT
>WJEZ01002835.1:0-12303 GCA_009869925.1 Thalassaphorura encarpata
CCTATTTATTTATTCCGGGTATTAGGAGCATTCAAATTCTCCACCTCATCAAATTGAACCAAAAAACACAAGAACCAAATTGATTTGAATTATTTACGCTCGCAGAATAATGCAAAAAAAATCAAAATGGTGTAGTCTATATCTTATTCTATAAATTGAATGCTTTCTCTCGTAAAGCACGTATTACTAGAGAAATTGGGAGTGAACAGATTTAGACGTCTAGTCAGTCCATGGCTATGCCCATGTAGACCCGTTACATAAATAAAAACAAGGAAGGAAATATACGAGTCGTCATTTTGTTCACTACAAAAGTTGACAACCCTCTGAATTGTTGTGTTTTGTGAACATTGCACATACAGAAAGGAATTTGGTTTCACTTTGCTTTCTTGCTTATGGTTGTGAAGTGAAGTGACTATTTGAGCTTTTTCCTACAAGGAGATGAAAACTTGAAAGGAAAAGAAAGAGAGAGAGAAAGGGGAAAAAAGAAAAGAGAAAAAAAATGTATTATAATCGTCATAAATTTTGCTAGGGAAAAGCTGCATGAGACTCACTCGCCTGCCTCCCTTCCCCCCTTTTGAGAGATATATGCGAAAAACGACTTCATTTTGTGAAATTGCAAAAAATTTATAAGATTTGTCCTGATTTATGACCTTGGGGAGTTTTCTACGAGTTTTTTCTCATTTATCATTTTTCCCTTCCCACGCTCTTGCACTTGCTCTTCTTTTCTTTAGGCTTTATTAGATGGCCATGCCATACTCATGCTGGCTGGCCTAGTATTTTTGTCTCAATTGTTTTCTGTCCTCTGGCTCCCACAGATTTCATGCCTTGCCTTGCCTTGCCATGTGTCTCTGTACTTTTTCTTTTCCCCGACAAGGAAGATTTACCTCTCAACTAGCCTAGCTTTCCCTTGTCTTTTATTTATTGAATCCATGTCGTGTTCTCATTCATTTGATTGCTCAACTTTATCCATGGCTTGAGCTTTGTTTCTGATTCTGCGTGTCAATCTGAACTTTCGGCATGTCTCATTGTTGCATTTATATGCAAATTTGAGAAATTAATTTCTCCATAATTAATACTCCTAAATATTAAGCATAACGCAAAAAATTAAAACGCAATTCATTCGAGAGAAATAAAGTGATAATCACACATTGGGCGAACACCTATCAAAAGTTTTGAAATTTTTAATTAATCATACAATTAAAAACAAGTTGAAATAATGTGAATTCAACTAAGAATTGAGAAGTAATTCGTGCAGATTTTTATCCATCATAATAATTTTTGGGATACTTCAATACAAAACTAGACGATAATTAAAATTATAACACTAAAAGATAAACCATGCACGTACTAGCAGAGAACACGTGAAGACTGGACTCGACTTGGAAGATGACGCCATGGGAAGAACCAATTCTTCTTAAATACAATAATAAGATGATACCCTATCCATATAATATACTTTCATGTTTCTTCATTGTCTTATCTCGTTAAGTTTCCTTTCATGCCTTGCATTCTGGAGAGTCCCGTCCATCACTCAAGTGTAAAACGATCTGAAAAGGGTGGAGAGTCGTGGCGGGTCGACCGGACGGTCGGCATCCAATTTCATCATATAACTTGTGTTTATCATCCTTAAAAAGATAGGCCGAGTCATAAATTCACAGGAGGAAGGAAAGAACAGGAAAAAACAAATCTTGTTGTAGTATGCATTCTACCCCAACACACACACACACACACATGTAAACGAACACACGGGAAAACCAACTGGGCCAGGCAGGCCAAGCCAGAGGTCATAAAACCAAGAGCTCAAAGTAATAAAATGAGTGTACTGTACTAAAATCTTAGCAATTTAGTCAGATAAATAGTAAGACCTCTTTTTTAAGGGAATAGTCCGGTTGTTCTAACATAAACACTACTACTAGGCAGGAAGGCTCAAGATGAAATTTAGAATTAGACCCAGTCAGTACCAGAATTCACATCAAATTAATGAAATCATTTAATTAATTTTACACCACGAATCAAAATATTTACCAGTCTAAAATAGTACAAATACTACTGTAGTTTCCAAGTCTCCCTTATCCTCGTTGTGTTGCAATTTTCTGATAACCCGTCCGTTCGTTGCGTCCTGCGAATCCGTACATCTTGCGCGCGTATGCGTAACCAGAGCTCATCACAATTACAAAAATACCGCTTAGGCTTGGGCTATCATCTCTACCATCTCGTGTTTGATGATAATGCGTAGAATCGTGGAAAGGCACGTTTACGTTTACGATGAAGATTAGGTTACGCATATTTGAAGGGTTGTAAGAAATTATCCTTGTCTTTCCATTGGTGAAGTCAAAGTGAATTACGTACTCGCTCCGCTGAGGATAATGTATGGTGTAATCGTAATGGAAAAGTTTGACTAGACTAGACGTACGTACGTACCTTCACATTGATTTGATTACATGCAAAGCCTTTCTTTCAAAGATTACAGATTCTTTTCGCCGTGCCTTTCACTAAGCCGATTCCTCAACATCACGCAATGCTAAATGCAATGTATTTTGTTTGAGGAAAATACCAGCCGCCAGCCGCCGAAGATTCTGTAAGCTCCAAGCTGCAATTTCAATTTCGGGAAGGGATGGTGTGAACACGATGACGACCGACCGACTCTAAGCAAAGGTGTAAATTTCTAGAAGTCATTAGACAAGACCACGCTCATATTCTTATAGCCAGCCGATGTATAATCAACGGTCATGCTTTGGCTTTCGGGTCAGCCCTTATGGACATAAGACAATGCTTAATAAATAAAATAATTCTTGAGAATCAAGAATCTCACTTTGAATAAATACCACGAAGCTAACTTTTGGCAATAATAAGTTGAAATGAAAAACACAAGTTGTTGGAAACAGGACTCAAGACAGCCAGCCAAGAAAGATTGACGTGAGGATTGAGTTTCTAAGCTTGCTGTGCTGTGCTGTACATTATTCCACCAAACTGCCTCCACTTCAATCGGACAGACAGATGGACAGACAGGGAACGCCCGTAATCCCTGAAAAATATTACAACATAATAACAGGGATTGTCAATCAGTCGGATGGGGTGAAAAGTACCTCAGCCTCACTCACTCACAACAATTTAATGGTTGGTGAGTCAGAATCAGAATTTGGAAAAGTGAATTCACGAGAAATAAACTATAGTACGATATAAAAACACATTTAATGCATCTCTGCATTAATTCAGCAGACTTTCAAGATTTTCAGTACATGATTTCAAAAATTAAGATTGAGAAATTTATGACAAATAATTTTATCTGTATGTGTGTGTGTCTCTTACACTTTGGTTTGAACTTTGTAGTTATTTTACCAAAAACAAACTGAATACCCGAACGAGTTCAATATTTCTGGATACATTTTCAGCTGTGTAGGTCCAATATTTCCTCATCGCTGTAATTAGCATTAGAAATTGAATGACAACTCTCTCCTGTCTCTTTTCCGCTCGTCAGAGAACATATGCCAGGAATGAGGGAGAGTGACAGTGACACATGCACGTATGGATTCATCATCATCATCATCATTCGTCCTAATTCGCATTATCATTATCGCACAACTTCATCAATACACATACACACACATGGAATGGAACGAGTTGAGTCTAGTAGTTCTAGTCCTAGTCCTATGTACTACGCCTGATTTATTCCGGGGTTGTTTGCTACCTCACAAGGAAATTCTTCTAGTCGTTTGCCGAGATTTTGGATAGAAAAACCAAGCGTGACGTTAAGGCAAATAAGTCGCAATAATGCCAATAATGGTTACGTGCCTGTTTTACAGGTATTAGCCGTTAAAAATTTATGAAATGTATGAACAATTACCAAACTAAGAAACAGGTCGTAGATGTCTAAATATTTTCCTTGTGAAACAAAGCATTAGTGCTAGAACGCATCAATAGTTGAATCCTGGCTCCAAGGAAAAGGACTTGTGTATTAAGTTTTATCATTATCATTGTTGAAGTGACTGATGGATGGGTGATGTGATGGTTCCACTCCATCACTCCTAATTCCTGTTTGAATTGGCATGTCACATACAGTTCAGTTCAGTTCAGTTCAGTACATGAAGATTGAGGAATATGCATAATATGGATTTAGGCTACAACTCCTCCGAGTCTTCTATTCTTTGTGATCTTTTATCTACGTACATAGCCTGTATGAAGCACAGGACTCTATCATGAGGGAAATGTCAATCATCAGGACAAGTTGTTGAAGATGTCATGGAATCCCTTTAACTCTCATAATCTTTCACCATCACTCAATGTCCTTCAGTCACTCTGGGCTCAGCTGAGTCAAGAACTTTCCTCCTTTCTTCTTACAGCAGCAGAAACTCCAATGACTACCACAATCTAATAACTTATCAGTCTAATTATTTCCTAGAGTCATTGTGGTTCCTGAGTACAATAGTAAACAGCTTAGACCGATTTTTAGAAATTTGGAATAGACGGAAGCATTTAATGTTGAAATCTTGACTGTAGTGAGGAATTGTCCTGATTTTTAATTAACATTCACTACAATTTGACCTAGCAGACTAACCTGTAGGAAAATGTTCATTTTAGTCAAAATAATTTTATAATGAACTGTCGTTTAGCTTGTTATACTTATGTCTTTTCCATTACTATTTCTATTATTCGACAACTAGTGAAATCATATTGACGCATTTGATTTGATTGAATTGTGCTGACGTGAACACGTGTGTTTTCGACACAAGTTGTTTTGTGCAGCAGGCGTCAGTAGGATTTGCCACTTGACTGAGTTTATTTTTCTCCTCCTAATTAAATTCCACTTGAACTTGAATCACACAATTGCAATTTCCCTAATGATCATCCACCATCCGCCACTGCTACAGCCACAATTCAAAGCTCAAGAGGAGTCGTCAGGTGAAGTTTATGACGGTGACGGGAAAGGAGTGAGAAAAAAGTTTTCAATTGAATTGAGAATCAATCAAGTGGTCACAAACAGTCTGCTACAGCTACAGCTAAGGCTAGGCCAAACAAAATCGTGATTGATAATCCTATCAATCATACCGCATGACATTTCTCTACAGGCAGAGAAAATAACGAGAGCCGCATTCATGTAATTTCTTCCTCTAAAGCTAAAGCGTGTTTTTGCATGTGGACAGAGAAAACAAAAGAAAGACCGAAGTTTTCAATCATTCAAACTAAACAAACTGTCAACCAAAACTTCAATCCTTTTTTCCTTCCCTCAACTCATAATCAGATCAGATTAAGCCTATTTCCTATGGGATAAACTAAAGCGTGTTTTTGCATGCAGACAGGGAAAACAAAAGAAAGACCGAAGTTTTCAATCATTCAAACTAAACAAACTGTCAACCAAAACTTCAATCCTTTTTTTCTTCCCTCAACTCATAATCAGATCAGATTAAGCCTTGAATGTTCCATGCAATGCACTACAATCCCACAATAATAATGTCAAGTGAGTGATTATGATTTGTAATAGCAGGAAAATATGTTGTCGATCAGGCGGAAACCATTGTTAGTGCCTGAGAGCTGAACTATTTGCAATTTTATGTCATGGGCAATTTTTAAGTGTAATGATATTGCCTCACTGCGGAAATTCTTTACTCTTTAGCACTGAATGCCGCAAATCAGCTGCACTCGAATTCAAGTGGTGAATCAGCCCAAAATAATATTTTCCGTCTACTTTGGTCATTGGTGACAAAATGAACGTATTTTTTGACGATAAATCAAATTCAACATTTTTTAACAACACATGTAAGTATTCAGAATCTAGGTAAGAGTTTCTAGTAAGTAGACGTTTTCACAATATTTCAGATACATTCGATCGAACTTACAAATACGAGTATTCGAACCCTTTGACATTTTAAAGACAGCCTGGCCTGGCCAGTTGGATCTAGCATCCTCAATTCTCATTTTGACTCCTGACATCTAATTTCGTGGAAAACGCTCAAGCTCATGTCCATGTCCATGAATCCCATTTCCTTGTAAAAGCATTTAGAAAAGAAGGAGTGACACGAGCAGAGTTTGACGTGACAGGTTTCACCCATTATTCCCTCCTCCTCCTCTCTTCTAAGCCTTTGATATAATCCAATGCACAACCAAGCAATTTTGATGTTCAGTCCACACGTACAAACGCTTCCTTCCTCTTGATTCTGTTCTGTTCTGACCCTGCCCGCTTTGAAAAGCTCTTTTACGGATAGTTGAGGTCACGACGGGCGGTCTCACACAAGGATTGTTGAGTCCGTTTGATTGCCGACGTAGAAACAACTTTTCTGTATTTATGTCACTCTCCCCGCCTGACGTTGACATGTAAATCACATACATTACCACCACCTTACACGCCTTAGTCAATATCATCCAAATTGCATGTACGGACGTATAGGGTGGCATGGCTATGTCGTAGCATAGCTCATTCAGATGAATCACATAAAATTTATAGGAAACCACTCTACTCATATTGTTTCCAAAAAACTATTCCAAAATTCAAAAGTGTCACCGAACTATCTGTTAATTTGAAATATAGATATATAAATATCAAATATATTCAAACAAGCTTCCAATTCCAGGACATGCGAACATGGACTAAGACCAGGATCCCGGTCCCACTAAATTCACAATGACACAAGTCAAGCCCAGTTGAGTTATTAGTCCATAAAGCATTACGTCCGCCTGCGTTTGCCTTTGCCTATCCATCCAATCCATTGCACCATTTATAAGATTACATTATTCGAGGCTGACGCTGACGCTGAATTGCATTGTTATAAAATATGGACCTCTCGCGTGTTGTATGTACGGTGCGGACATGTTACCTAAGTTGAGTTATTATTCCATAAAGCATTACGTCCGCCTGCGTTTGCCTTTGCCTATCCATCCAATCCATTGCCCCATTTATAAGATTACATTATTCGCGGCTGACGCTGACGCTGAATTGCATTGTTATAAAATATGGACCTCTCGCGTGTTGTATGTACGGTGCGGACATGTTACCTGTCATTTTCATTTGAATCCCTATCATAAAATAGAAAGCTTGCGTGTGGGACTGCATTGCCATTGCCTTTGCCTGGATCCGAATATTCGGGCTTTGAGTTTTCTCCTTGGTCTAATCAACGCAACGCTAAGACTTGCTTGCTGGATATATATTCTCATGTTGGTCATTCAACTTAATAGCTTATTTACTGCCGGCATTCTCTTGAATTATTGCATTGCTTTATAACTTGTAAAAGCAAACATGGGACAAAGAATGAGAGCAGACACGAACTGTAAGCAGCAGCAACAGCAAGCTCAGTGAGGTTGTAAATCTAGAGTCTAGTTAAATAATAGTCAACTGTGGTGAAGTTTCAGCATGGGATTTCCTGTGTAAAATTACCCATGGACCTACCCATACTAAAGGAAAGTTGCGCGGGGGAATCTGTAATATAATTTACTCTTGAATGAAGATTCTATAAAAATTTAACCGTTGTGAACTTGAACACTAAAAATTGCCAAAATTATTTTTATTAATTGTGAGTGATGCTGCTAAGCAGGTGGAATATTCATAAGGGCACAGTAGCGGTTGCAAAAAATGGTTCCATTTTTTTCAAACATCCGATTCTGATTCACGAGACTTTTATGACAAGTAGAGCAATGGAAACAGTAGTCGTTAGCATGCCAGTAGCGATTCCCGGAGTGAATGAACAGTTGAGACCCTGTGATTTTATGTCCACAAGTATTGCATTTCTGAAAGAAAAATGGAACAAAGTTTGCATTTCTATATTAAGTCATGATAATTACTTAATACTCACAACGGATAGTAAGTTTCGATGACACCTCATGCAAAAGACTTCCCCATGAGTTGTCACATACTTTGTGTCAACAATGGGTCGTTGGCAGTGACCACATCTGAAATGATCTTTATGCCAATGGTTTACCACGAGCCAATGTATAAGTATCCTCATAAATAAATTCACCACAAGCAGCACAGATTGGGACATTAGTAACCTCAGAATAATGCTGAGCACAATACACACTTCCCTCATGGAAAAAATGTTGATGGTTCTCACAATCAGACTCATCCCTCAGGGGAACTCCACATTTGGCACATTGAAAACAATCCAAGTGCCAAGCACAGAGTCCTGATAAAGTTTTGCATTCTAGGTAATACTCTCCTCCTTGAATTGGCTCTTGGCATCCGGAGCAGATAATTATTCTTGGCTTGTGTTTTTGAGTACCAGGGATAAAACTATGGGATCTCCAAACGAAGGGTCCACCGTCCTTTCGTTGCTTTTTCGGATTTATAATTGGACCATTTCTTTCTCTTGTTAAATTCATAGAAGAAGCACATTCCATTGCATGGACAGAATCGTTGTGAATGATTTCAGATTCCCGAATGTCTAAGCACTGAGTACGAGGTTCAGCCATGATTAAACTATCGTACGGTTCGGCTAGGCGCTTTAGAATTTCGTCAGTGTAAGTTCCAGCTCTGATCCCACCGCCTTGTTCCATTGCCACTTCCACAAATGAAGCGGATCCAGTCACGGTCACAAAATCGTCTATAGAATCGTAATCCTCGTCGTGACCTTCAGGCTCAACTATTTTTCTAACATGGGCTGGAGCAGAGGCTGGAGGTCTTCTTCCTTGAATTTCTTGTTTAGTAGGGATAAACATTTTGGACATTGATTTTGAATGCCTGAGCACTTTAAGCCCGTCTGCTTTGTGACCAACATCGAGATGACCATGAATTACGTGGGCTTCTTCGTGATAATTGGATGTTTCGATATTCTGATGATAATCTTGACCAATTTCAGTGCGATAGCGCCGTGGACTTCGTGTATTTGTAAAATACGCAGTATCAGAACGACTTATCCGAGGTTCCACTTTTAAATTGACTTTTTCTGGAACTTCTGCTGGATTACTTCTAGTACCAAATTTACGTTGACGAGTTTCGAATTTTGCAGGGATTTCTGAATATTGTTCCTCTGTATCCTTCTCTGCCTTCATTTTATGCACACGATGCTTCCTACGCGTTTTACCCTTTGTACTTTCAGAAATCCATTNGTTTTACCCTTTGTACTTTCAGAAATCCATTCATCCCAGCTATCCTCGTTCTCAACTTCCTCTATTTTTACCTGCCCATCCAGCATAAGTTCTGTTTGTGAAGATTTTGTTTCTTTTTTGGGTGAAGGAGGATATTTTCTCAGCAATCTGAAATCCAATTCTAATTCTGCTTGTGTTTTTGAAAATCTTGAAGGGCCTGACTGCTCAGCTCTCTCCAGGTTTCTTCGGCCACCTTCTGATTTTGTAGTTAATTTGTTATCGGTCCTTTTGGAAGTAACCTTTTCTGAAAATTGGAGTCCTGATGGATAAGATCTTTGCCGCTGAGACTTTGTTACACTTTTATCGTCATGAGTTTTGGTAGTTTTAATTATATTTGTATGTGCAACGTCGGCATCAGCCCATTCGTAATTTTCCTTCAATAATTCCTTCGGTTTAGTCCTCCTTTCATATTCTGGCTTCTGTTCTTTTTCAGGCGATTTTCTTTGATTAGGTGAAAATATTGCTCGCTTTTGGGAATAGGGATAACGAGAAGGGGAGAGTTGTCTCAAATTATCTTGGTTTTCTTGTTTTTTCAAATTTTTAGTTTGATATTTGTATTTGTACTGCTGTGTAGTTTCAGTTTCATCAGCTTCTTCTCTTTTTACCGATATCTCTTCGACTTGCTCTACAGTTTCAGACGAATCACTCCAATCGTAACTTGACCCTACCAAATTTCCTTGCTGCTGTTGCTGTGGTTCTGGTTCTACGAATTCTTGCTCTAGTTCATTATCCGTATCCGTGTGGCTAGAGTCATATTTGTCATCCTCATGATTTGTTCTCTTCGATTTATTTCTGACAGATATATTTTGGACTTGTTCCTCGCATTCTGCAGAATGGTAACTTTCATCAAAATATTCACAATTTTCAGACTGCCAAGTTTTCCGATGACCACGGGTGTAATATTTATTTCGGCTAACTTTCTTCTCCTCCTCAGCCACAGTCTTTTCCCACCAAGGTTTCATTTTATAAACAAGTTTCAACAACTCTAGAAAACTCCTAGAAGATTGTGCCTTTGAAGCCTTTGGTTCTACTGGAGTGTCTGGTATACATTCTTCCACGTCTCGATGTTCTTTGTACCGATGCCCACCAATCCGCATATTTGCTGCAAGTGTTAATGCAATTAATAATGATTTTCTTATGGATTAATTTAATTCACCATTACCATTGCGATATTGTCTGGAATGAGATTGAAAAGTTTCAGTACCAGGCTCAGTACAAGATCCTGGGCCTCGATGACCTCCTACAAAATGCCTGCCAAGCCCAACCTCACTACCAGTACAAGTCCCCCTGTTAAATTAATTCAAAATTATTTGGTCGCATTTCAGAGCTAAGAACTTATTTCACCTCCTTCGATGAAATTTTTTACACGAGCAGTTACTACGTTGAGTTGATCTCCGATATGACTGTGAATTTATTATGCATAATTAAAATCTGATTTTTTTTTCATTACGTTCAAAATAATTTTTCATTACCAAATTTCTACCAGCTTGCCTTGAACAAGCTTCATCATTAAGATGCTCTAGAAAATATTTTCTATCCTCTTCATTATTGGTTTCATGGCAATGTCTATGCTTTGAGTGTATATTTCTTTTCTCGTGTTTTCTGCCCCTCTTGTATATCTTGCGTTTTAATGTCAAACATTCATTACTCACGGGAGGAGGTTCGCATCGGGCTCGATTCATTTTCTACGTATTAATAGCGGGCTAGGCTGCCTTGGTTCATTTTTTGTACTGTTTTACATTGAAATATTCGGAAGCGGATATGCAAATTATAATTTTTTTGCTATGATTGTTTTCAAACAGATTTGTTTTTGAATTTCACTTGGGAACTGCGAGTTTTAGTGAAATTCAGCTCCCGTCACCTACCTCCTAAACTCTTTGTACTTTTTAACGAAGTTCTATAAAATACAAGTGGGTTCCCGTCGTGGGCTTCAAAGATGCACTTTTCTATGTTTGCCGATTTAAGAAGTAGTTACTAAAAAAAAGTCCTAAATGTATACGTGTGATCTGTTTTGTATCGATTTACCTCACCTACTGTACTCATCATTCCATGACCTGTCATGAGAGGCGGCAAGACTAGATCTTTAGCAAAGTAGTAGTCAGCCATCGAATAATTTATTACTTCCGATTGGACTAACCATGCATAACAACCGCAACTGTGATAAAAAAACTAGATTTATTCCTTTTTTAAAAGCCGATGCGTTGGGACGTAAATTTAAATTTATAACAATGAAAAGAGGCGGGTTGATCAAAGATGGGTTCAATTATTCATTTCCCATAGAACAAAACTTTCAGACTTGGGCTTTCACTACCTTTTTAAGATTATTTCCGGTCGTTGTTAGTATTAATACAGGCGACAGACACTGTCAGAACATCTAAACATTATTGGAAGACTCATCTAGTTAAAAAATATTTTAGTAATTATGGGAACATTGGAAAAGTTGCATGTCTATAAAATAAGACGCAAAATTTCCAAATTTGAGACCTTGCACAAAAACTACATAGGATAGGTTGATAATACAGAGATCTTGTATCTAAGGATATCACACTATTTTTTAACCATTAATTCAGAGTTCTCGGATTTCAATCAACGAGCCGCACCGCCTAGATATCATGCCGATTTGAAAGACAGCAAAGCTTTCAAACTTAGAGAAAGACCATTTGTCGGACCAAACATAAACGAAAAGCAAGGCACGGGATTTCGAACTGTAGCTGTAGCTTTAAAAAAGGAGTAAAGATATCATAATATCTTTTCATGACAGGACATGACCGTAATAATAGAAGAAAACCCTTTCTCTGTCGTCCCGTACCGGTCGGCTTTCGGCAAAACTAAAATCCACCCTTCAAGTGTGTGTGAAAATAAAGGAAGTTGATGTTTATGCTCATAAAGGCTAGTTTAAGAATTTAAAAGGGTTAGTTGTATAATTGAATGGTTGTCGGTTTCCTTGGTCTTCCTGCACCAACTGCAACTCCACTACAATGTACCTACTCATACTCATACTTTTCGTCGTCTTTTGTGGCCCCTTCGTCGGCAAACCTTATTTCATTACAGGGTGTAATGAAATTGTAATAATAATAACACAAACTTCCATAAGACCTTCCTACCTTCTGCCATGTGTTCTATGTAAATGTCTTCTCCCTTCTCTCAATATGGTGGATTTTTGAACTAAAACTACAAGATCCTGTTTTAATTTTGCTACGGAGGTTATGCTAATATATTTGAGACAATTAT